>ONZH01008191.1:0-134739 GCA_900303285.1 Rhinella marina
CTATAGGCTGGTAGAGACCGAGGCCTTTCGCATCTCATGGCGGTGGCTGCCCCTCAGTATTCGGTCCCCAGCCGCCACTATTTTTTCCCGATGTACCATCCCAGCCCTACACCAGCACGTGTCAGAGAACATCATCAATGCCCTGACCAACGCTGTTTCTGAGAAGGTCCACCTAACCACGGACACGTGGACAAGTGCTGCCAGGCAGGACACTATATCTCACTGACGGCACATTGGGTTAACTGGTGGAGGCTGGGACCGAGACTGACCTGGGGCCGCTCATGTACTGCCCACACGAGATTGCGGGGCCTACCTGGTCACGGTCTCTCAGAGTACTATTCCTCCTCCGACCCCTCCTCCTCCTCCATCGAATTACCATCCGTGGGCACGGCGCCTTCAGTCGGTAGCTCTAGGCGCAGCAGCAGTGCCGTGGGTAAGCACCAGCAGGCGGTGCTCAAAACTGCTGAGCTTAGGTGAACAAAAGGCACACCGCCCAAGAGCTGTTACAGGGCATCACGGCGCAGACCGATGTGTGGCTGGCACCGCTGAACTCAAGCCAGGCATGGTTGTGTGTGACAAACGGGCGTAACCTGGTGGCGGCTCTGCAACTCGGCAGACTGACACATGTGCCATGCCTGGGCCCACGATGTTCAATCTCATAGTTCAGCGGTTCCTCAAGACATACCCCAATCTGTCTGATTTGCTCACCAAGGTGCGCCGCATCTGTGCGCATATTCCGCAAGTCGACCACAGATGCTGCCACTCTCAGGGCAGCGCAGCGCCGCGTACAACTGCCGCTCACCGACTGTTGTGCGACGTGCCCACGAGATGGAATTCAACATTAAACATGTTATCCAGAGTTTACCAGCAGGGCAGAGCGATTGTAGACTGCCAGATGTCAACTTCCACCAGAACTGGTAGTCAGGTCAGTCAGATTCCTCAAGTCTACAATGAGGAGTGGACGTGGATGTCTGATATCTGCCAGGTCTTGAGCAACTTTAAGGAGTCAACACAGATGGTCAGTCGGCGATGCCGCCATATTCAGCCTCACCATCCGCTGCTTGCCTGTTGAAAAACTCACTGCTCAGCATGAAGTCGGATGCTTTGCGCTTGTCACAAGAGACGGTGGAGGAAGATACGTCGCTTGATAGCCAGAGCACCCTCCGGTCTGTTTCTCAGTGCGTATCGGAGGAGGGGGATGAGGATGAGGAGGAAGAGGAGGAGAATGTCTGCGAGACAGAAGAGGGTACCAGTGCTCAGTCCTTCTTAACTCTTGAGCGTGTATGGGCTTAAGAGTAGGAGGAGGAGGAGGAGGAAATGGAGAGTCAGGCCAGTGAGGAGAGGGAATTCTTGCGTGTTGGGACTCTGGCGCACATGGCCGACTTCATGTTAGGCTGCCTATCCCGTGACCCTCGTGTTAGAAGCATTTTTTCAAACACCGATTACTGGGTGTTCACTCTCCTGGACCCACGGTACAAGCAGAACCTTTCCACTCTCATCCCTGCAGAGGAAAGGAGTCTGAGAGTGAATAGATATCAACAGGCCCTGGTGCACAAGCTGAAACAATCCTTCCCATCTGACGCTGCTAGCGGCAGAGGGCATGGTTCTGTGGGCCAAGCGGGGGAGAGGAGGCGAGCAGGCAGCTTGTCCAGCACTGGCAGGGGAAAGCTCTCCAAGGCTTTGCCAGTTTTATGTCACCCCAGCAAGACACTGTCACCTGTCCCCAGTCTAGGCAGAGTAGGGGGGAGCTGTACAGAAAGATGGTGAGGGAGTACCTAGCTTACCATACCAACGTCTGTAGCGATCACTCTGCTCCATACAACTACTGGGTTTCAAAGCTGGACACGTGGCCTGAACTGGCGCTGTACGCCTTGGAGGTGCTGGCCTGCCCTGCCGCTAGCGTGCTGTCAGAGCTGGTATTCAGTGCAGCTGGTGGCGTCATCACCGAAAAGGGTACACGCCTGTCAACTGACAGCGCTGACAAGCTGACGCTTATTAAAATGAACAAAGCCTGGATTTCACCGGAATTCAAATCTCCTCCGGGGGAAAGCAGCTAAAGATTTAAATAACTTATGTATCCGATTCCTCTTCTCTACTCCTCCTCCTCCTCCTCCTTGTCGTCTTTGCCTAACGCTGACCAAAAAACGCCATTTTTTAGAGGTCCAACTGGCACTCTTTTACCACAATTTTTCAGGAGGGCCCCCTACAGGCCCTCTCTTCAAACAATTTTCCGGAGGTCAACCTACAGGCCCTCTCTCTAAATAATTTTTCTGGAGGTCCACCTACAGGCCCTCTCTCCAAACAATTTTTCCAGAGGTACACCTACAGGCCCTCTCTCCAAACAATTTTTCCAGAGGTCCACCTACAGGCCCTCTCTCCAAACAATTTTTCCGGAGGTCAACCTACAGGCCCACTCTCTAAATAATTTTTCAGGAGGTCCACCTACAGGCCCTCTCTCCAAACAATTTTTCCGGAGGTCCACCTACAGGCCCTCTCTCTAAATAATTTTTCTGGAGGTCCCACCTCTCTCCAAACAATTTTCCAGAGGTCCACCTACAGGCCCTCTCTCCAAACAATTTTTCCGGAGGTCCACCTACAGGCCCTCTCTCTAAATAATTTTTCTGGAGGTCCACCTACAGGCCCTCTCTCCAAACAATTTTTCCCGAGGTCCACCTACAGGCCCTCTCTCCAAACAATTTTTTCCCGAGGTCCACCCTACAGGCCCTCTCTCCAAACAATTTTTCCAGAGGTCCACCTACAGGCCCCCTCTCCAAACAATTTACGTCTTTTTCCTATCTTTCTCTCTCTCTCTCCAAACTATTTTTCCGGATAGCTGCCATATACGGTATTAAACTGAGAAGAATACATAGAACACATGCCACACTTGATCGAGCTCATAATTGACAATTGTACCGGTTGATGCTAAATTTTTAAGTTGGGGTCCTGCGTCGTCATTCGAACTCCATCCGGCTATTGTCACCACCACACACACTAGCCCACGGGGCACTCCTCTGGCTCTTCCAGCTCAACCTCCTTCCCCCAGCCTGCCCCCCACCTACAGGCCTCTCTCAAACAATTTTTCCCGAGGTCCACCTACAGGCCCCCTCTCCAAACAATTTACGTCTTTTTCCTATCTTTCTCTCTCTCTCTCCAAACTATTTTTCCGGATAGGTGCCATATACGGTATTAAACTGAGTAGTATACATAGAACACATACCACACTTGTTCAATCTCATAATTGACAATTGTACCGGTTGATGCAAAATTTTTAAGTTGGGGTCCTGCGTTGTCATTCGAACTCCATCCGGCTGTTGTCACCACCACACACGCTAGCCCAGGGGGCACTCCTCTGGCTCTTCCAGCTCAACCTCCTTCCCCCCAGCCTGCCCCCCACCTACAAACAATTTACCCGGGTAGGGGGCGTATTAGATATTGTACTGATTTTTATTTGGTTCTTCTTTTAATTGCCTCCTGTGATAGACGGGAATCGAACCCAGGTCAATTGCTTGGGAAGCAGCTATGCTCACCACTTTACCACCAACAGCCACAGCAACTGATAAGAACAGATACTAAACTTGATGTCAGCCAACATTTCGACAATCGATAACCCGAAACGGGTCCGCCGTCGAGCCCGGCGTTCGGCCACCCTGAACATTTCACATACTCTGACCAAGTCTCATGTACTGCCCACTTGGAGGATGCTTCACCTCCTGCTACCTCAGTCTAACTCAGTCACTCTGTTGTCACCGCCATGCTGCGTCTGGCTAAATTTTTGGGTGGCTCACCTGCTACCTCATGTAACTTGGTCACTTGTTGGTGTCACCGCCATGCTATGTCAGGCTTATGCCTGCATCGTGTGACTGGAGAGCAGTGCCAGCATGGGCATGGGTGATGGACCTTCGTTGCACCTAGTTGGGTGCTTTCCTATATATTCCCACCATGCCAGCCATGGGTTGTACATTAACTAATAACAGGGAAAACAAATAAAATATTTTACAGAAGGGTCAACTACAGACACTCCTAAACAATTTTTTAGGAGGGTCAACTTCGGACACTCCAAAACAAATTTTTTGGAGGCTCGCCTACAGACATTTGACTGCTACCTCAATCTAACTTGGTCACTTGTTGGTGTCACTACGCTGTCAACATGATGTGTCAGGCTTATGCCTGCGTCGTGGGGAGGGGGATAGCACAGCAGTGCCAGCATGAGCAGTGTTGTCACCTGCAGGCGGTGATGGACCTTCGTTGCACCTAGTTGGGTGCTTCCCTAACATGTGATGGGTATTTGCCTCGCCTTTCTTGGTCTGGGTGAGCACAATTGCCATGAGGGTAACCACCAGGCTGTTGCCTGAGAATTTGGGGTAATGGTGGGATTAGGCAGCCTCAGAGGCATCCATGTATGCTGCCCCTGCAGTTTCCTGTCCATTTCCATGGTGTTTCCATCATTTTCTGAGGTTTCCAGGTTTTCACCCAGCCTTCCCTAGGCAGAGCCTTGGTCCCCTGCAAAAATGCTCGAGTCTCCCATTGACTTCAATGGGGTTCGTTATTCGAAACGAGCACCCGAGCATCGGGAAAAGTTCGACTCGAATAAGAAGCACCCGAGCATTTTAGTGCTGGCTCATCTCTAATTACTGCATAAGACTGTGTACAGTAGTTCAAAGACATTTTACAACAACAATTCCATTGTTACATCCATGATATTGAAAACATAGTGGGAGATTTATCAAACTGCTATAAAGTAGAACTGGCCTAGTTGCTGATAGCAACCAATCAGATTCCACCTTGTATTTTTCACAGCTCCTTTGGAAATTTAAAGGTATAATCTGATTGGTTGCTATGGGCAACATTACACCAGTTTGATAAATCTCCCCCATAGTTTAGACTTTTTTTTTGTGGAGTAGAGAGTGAGAATGATGATAATTGAGTATTGGACAGGACCTGGTAGTGGGATTGGGGTGCTAAGGAGGAGGTAACATCAGAGGGTGACAGATGGTGAAAGGATAGGTCATAAGTATCTGATCTGTGGGGGTCCAACACCCGGGACCCCCACCGATCAGCTGTTTGAAAAGGTACTGGTGCTCCCGTGAGCGCCGAGGCCTTCTCTCAGCTCACCAAACAAAGCGTCATACATTGTACAGAGGCTGTGCTTGGTATCGCACTCAGCCCCAGTCACGTGAATGGGGCTGAGCCGCTCCTAGGCCACGTGACCGATGAACGTGGCCTAGGAAAAGCTGAGAGAAGGCCTCGGCACATACGGGAGCGCCGGTGCCTTCTCAAACAGCTGATCGGCAGGGTCCCAGGTGTCGGAATCCCACCGATCAGTTACTGATTACCTATCCTGAGGAAAATCCTTTTAACTCTCACCAGCTAAATTATTGACAGTGGAGTGACTGCCATACCACTTAATGGATTGCAATGTCTTTAGGGAGCTGATAATGTGTGTTAAGCCTCACTGGAAGATACTTACTCAGCATTATTTCGTCAAAAAAGCCATCCCTACCTTGTACTATCAGGTAGCTGAGAACGTGGGCCCCTTGTATTACTGTGAATTTTGAGATCTAAGAATATATATGCTTGACACGGTTTTGGTGCATAAATAATAAAATTAGATTTACTAAGTTATAATAAAATACATTTCATACAGATAAAAGTAACAGTTACCTTGGCTTTGAACCAATGAATGAGCTCCCATGGACCAGTTCCCAACATGACATCTGACCAATGTCCATTTGAAATCTAGCTGTCCTCTGCCAGTGTACAAAACATTACTTTTGTCAAAATGAATAGGGCATGGATCTGTGAGGATTTTCAAAGCCCTCCAGCGGAGGCCAGTGAATAGATCTCCTATTGCTGATTGTGCCCCATCATGAAACTGCCACTGTCTGCCTGCCTATCATTATATTCCATACTGTATAGCTGCTGCTGCTATGATGACACTGTTGGCCTGCCTACCATCATGTTCTGTACCGTATGGCCCTGCTGCCACCATCATGTGACTGCTGCTGTCAGCCTGCCTATCATAAAGTTCCACACCGTATGGCTGCTGCCACCATCATGCCACCACTGCTGTCTGATTGCCTATCATCATGTTCCATACCGTATGGTTGCTGCTGCCATGATGCCACTGCCACTGTTACCTTGCCTGCTATCATTTTCTGCACCATATGGAGGCTGCTGCTGCTATCATGCCACTGCCACTGTCTACCTTCTTACCATCTTCTTTACTGTATGGCTGCTGCTGCCATCATACCATTGCTGCTGCCTGCCTACAATCATGTTTCGTACTGTATGGCTACTGTTTCTGCTACTGCCGTAGAGGCTAGTCCCTGCTGCTAATACCCTTACTACCACTTCAATTGCCCCTATCTCCACTACCATTACCTCTAAACAGCCGCCACTACTAATACTACCCCTAAAAAGCTGCACACACACCTTCTGCCCGGTCTGTTATATGCTGTGCTGCTACTGCTACTATCACAACCACATGACACTATTACCCTACTCTTTCCACATCTACACTGTACTGCTTCTGCTCCTAATTAAAAGGAAAGATCTTTCCAGGCTGGTTCCGAAGAAGCCATTCTTTCTTCTGATAATTAATAGAGATGAGCGAGTAGTGAAATATTCGAAAGTTCGAAATTCGATTCGAATAGACCGCGAAATTCGACTATTCGACCGAATATCGAATCCCATTAAAGTCTATGGGAAAAAAATGCTCGCCACTTGGAAATCTCAATTCGACCACTTGGAGGTCACCAAGTCCACCCTGAAACCTCAGAAAAGGATGCCAACACTGCTGGAATGCAACTGGGACAGCAGGGGAAGCATGTCTGGGTGCATATAACGCGCCCAAGTCGCACTATTACGCCACTATCACAGCCTCTCAACAATACACTCCAAAGACAATCTAACCTCTCTGTAAAGTGAGACCATACAAGGAAACCTTCTTTCCTCTACATTGCCATGGACCCCAAGCCAAACTAGACAAAAAAGAAGATGAAATTCTGCACCCCTTAAAATCACGTTGCCTATGACAACCACAGATGGCATAGGCAAGGGGGAAAGCAATCAAGCCATCACTATTTTTCCCTCTGTGCCATCCCTGCCTTGCCCAGGCACATGTCCCAAAACATCATCCACGCCCGAGTAACACGGTTACTGCAAAAGGCCATTTGACCACCAACACTTTGGTTTGAGGCCGGGGATGCTACATCTCCCTGACAGCACACTGGGTGAATGTTGTGGAGGCGGGGACGGGCAAACCTGCTACCCCCACCCAAGTTTGGGGCCTTGGTTCTGTCTGGATTTCCGCAACCCTTACAGACAGCTCGGCAAACCCCTCCTTCTCCTTCTAGATTCTCCTTTTAAATCTGTCCACCACCCAGTCAAGTCCACAAAGTCCAGTCTCGTCGATAGCCTGCAGAAACTGCAGGGACCTCACTCTGACCCTCCTTCCTCCCACCCTGCCCAATGTTATCAACCCAGTGTTCCCACCCATGCAAGAATCGCAGGAGCTATCTGAGGATTTTGTTTGTTCTGATGCCCAAACACTGGAGCAAGCTCCATCTCTAGCTGATGGTGGTGTGGAACGGGCACTAAAGTGTAAAATGATTAGGGACGATGATGAGACACAGTTGCCAGCAAGGGAGGCTGTTGGAGCAAAGTGAGGCAGTGTAAGAGGAGGTGGTTGAGTATGACGAAGTCAGTGACCCGACCTGGCCCAGTGTCATGTCTAGCAGGTAAAGCAGTGGGGATGTTGAGGGATGCGTAGGACCGCAAAAGGCAGGAAGAGGCCGTGGGCTGGCCAGAGGCTCATGGAGAAGGCAGGCTAGAGCCTGCAGGGCCGCATCTCTTCCCTATAACAGGCCCCCACACAAAGCTCTCCCATCGAGGGCTCTTAGGTCCTTGTTGTGAAAATATTTTAATGAGTGCGCAAAGTTAGCTTGAGGTGAGCCCTCGAAAAAATTATATGGTGGCCCAAGAGGTCAGACCTCTTAAAAATTGTATTAAGGCCCAAGAGGTGAGCCATCATAAAAATTGTTTGTAGGCCCAAGAGGCGAGACGTCTTAAAAATTGTGTGGAGGCTAAAGAGGTGAGACCTTTTAAAAGTTATGTGGAGGCCCAAGAGGTGAGACCTCTTAAAAATTATGTGAAGGCCCAAGAGGTGAGACCTCTTAAAAATTATGTGGAGGCCCAAGAGGTGAGACCTCTTAAAAATTTTGTGGAGGCCCAAGAGGTGAGACCTCTCTTAAAAATTATGTGGAGGCCCAAGAGGTGAGACCTCTTAAAAATTATGTGGAGGCCCAAGAGGTGAGAACCTCGATAAAATTATGTGGAGGCCCAAGAGGTGAGACCTCTTAAAAATTATGTGGAGGCCCAAAAGGTGAGACCTCTTAAAAATTTTGTGGAGGCCCAAGAGGTGAGACCTCGATAAAAATTATGTGGAGGCCCAAGAGGTGAGACCTCTTAAAAATTATGTGGAGGCCCAAGAGGTGAGACCTCTTAAAAATTATGTGGAGGCCCAAGAGGTGAGACCTCTTAAAAATTATGTAGAGGCCCAAGAGGTGAGACCTCTTAAAAATTATGTGGAGCCCAAGAGGTGAGACCTCTTAAAATTTGTGGAGGCCCAAGAGGTGAGACCTCGATAAAAATTATGTGGAGGCCCAAGAGGTGAGACCTCTTAAAAATTATGTGGAGGCCCAAGAGGTGAGACCTCTTAAAAATTATGTGGAGGCCCAAGAGGTGAGACCTCTTAAAAATTTTGTGGAGGCCCAAGAGGTGAGACCTCGATAAAATTATGTGGAGGCCCAAGAGGTGAGACCTCTTAAAAATTATGTGGAGGCCCAAGAGGTGAGACCTCTTAAAAATTATGTGGAGGCCCAAGAGGTGAGACCTCTTAAAAATTTTGTGGAGGCCCAAGAGGTGAGACCTCTTAAAAATTTTTGGTGGAGGCCCAAGAGGTGAGACCTCTTAAAAATTATGTGGAGGCCCAAGAGGTGAGACCTCTTAAAAATTATGTGGAGGCCCAAGAGGTGAGACCTCTTAAAAATTATGTGGAGGACCCAAGAGGTGAGACCTCTTAAAATTTGTGGAGCCCAAGAGGTGAGACCTCTTAAAATTTGTGGAGGCCCAAGAGGTGAGACCTCTTAAAATTATGTGGAGGCCCAAGAGGTGAGACCTCTTAAAAATTTTGTGGAGGCCCAAGAGGTGAGCCATAAATATATAATTTTTTTTATTTACGGAGCAATTCTACGGCGGTTAAGGAGGAGGAGGAGGAGGTGGAGGAGGAAATGGCACTTCATACAGATGGCACTTCACTTTTGGCTGCTTTCCACTGTTGGAGAAGCAAAGTCCGGGTCAATCCACTTGCTGTTCATTTTGATTAGCGTCAGCCTGTCGGCACTGTCGGTTGACAGGCGGCTGCGCTTATCGGTTATAATGCCCCCGGCTGCGCTGAACACCCTTTCTGATAGCACGCTGGCGGCAGGGCAGGCAAGCACCTCCAAGGCGTACAGGGACAGTTCCAGCCACGTGTCCAACTTGGAGACCCAGTAAGTGTAGGACGCCGAGGGATCGGGGAGGACAGGGGTTACGGTCTGCCAGGTACTCCCGCAACATCCGCCGATACTTGTCCCTCCTGCTGATAGCGGGCCCCACAGTGATGGAAGTTGCACGAGGGGGTGCCATGAACGTGTCCCACACCTTGGAGAGTGTTCCCCTGGTGGCTGTGGGCCTGATCGATGTTGAGGGACTCTGGGAGACCCTCTCCTCTCTGCCGCCAGCGATGGTGGGTGGGAAAATCTCCATCATGTTCTGCACGAGTTCCCTCTGGTATTCCAGCAATCGATTCGTCCTCTCCTCTACCGGAATAAAAGAGGAGACGTTATCTTTATACCGGGGGTCCAGGATTGCGAAGACCCAATACAGTTTGTTCTCCACTATCCGGACAACACGTGTGTCCCGGAAAAAGCAGCCCAGCATGAAGTCAGCCATGTGTGCCAGACTCTGAATAGGCATGACGTCACTGCCCCCACCAGAAGGATCACTTGCCATTTCCTCCTCTTCCTCTTCCGCCTCCTCTCCGCCCCATCCGCGCTGAACCAATGGGAAGCACACAGCCTGACTGCTACCCTCGCCGCCAGCATCCGCCTCTTCTTCCACAGCCACCTCCACGTCGTCCTCCTCCTCATCCTCCTCCTCCTCCTGCAACTGCCACCGAGAAGCAGACAAAAGTGTGGTCTGACTGTGTAGCTCCGTTGCGTCTCCTCCTACCCCCGTCTCCTCTGCGTGCAATGCGTTCTCCCTTATTGCGATGAGCGATTCTTTAAGGACGCATAGGAGTGGGATGGTTACGCTCACTATAGCGTCCTCGCTGCTGACCTTCTTGGTGGACTCCTCAAAGATACGCAGTACATCGCATATGTCTGCCATCCATGGCCACTCGTGGTTGGCAAACTGAGGGAGCTGAGTTGGAGGCACGCGTGGATTCATAATCTGGTACTCCATCAATGCTCTCTGCTGCTCACACACCCTGGCCAACATGGAATAGGTGGAATTCCAGCGAGTCGGCAGGTCGCACAACAGCCGATGTTCAGGCAAATGGAGGCGTTGCTGGAGTTTTTTTAAGCTAGCAGCAGCTACAGTTGACTTCCGAAAGTGAGCGCACAAGCGCCGCACTTTCACCAGTAGCTCTGCCAGGTTGGGGTAAGTCTTTAGAAATTTTTGGACTACCAGATTAAAAACGTGGGCCAGGCATGGTACGTGATTGAGTTCGGCAAGCTCCAGAGCCGCCACCAGGTTACGGCCGTTATCGCACACGACCATGCCTGGTCCTAGCTGCAGCGGCGACAGCCACATCTCCGTCTGCTGCAATATGGCGTCCCTCACCTCTGGGGCGCTGTGCTTCCTGTCGCCCAAGCTGATGAGCTTAAGCACCGCCTGCTGACGTCTCCCCGCGCCAGTGCTGCAACACTTCCAGCTAGCGGCTTAGGGCGATGTTAAGGCAGAGGAGGAGGAGGAAGAGGAGGGGGGTTTATCAGAACCCGTGCTGGCAATCTTGGGCGGGGGTGGTAGGTAGGCCGTCTCTGTTTGCGACCCCGTCCCCGCTTCCACAACATTCACCCAGTGTGCCGTCAAAGAGATGTATCGTCCCTGGCCGCAAGCGCTTGTCCACGAGTCGGTGGTCAAGTGGACCTTTGCGCTGACTGCGTACCTCAGGGCCGGCCTGATGTTACGCGACACGTGCTGGTGCAGGGCGGGGACGGCACTCCGGGAAAAGTAGTGGCGGCTGGGGACGGAATAGCGAGGTGCGGCAGCCGCCATCAGGTCGCGGAAGGCCTGCGTCTCCACAAGCCTAAACGGCAACATCTCCAGGGCCAGCAGTTTGGAGATGTGGCAGTTTAAGGCTTGGGCTTGGGGGTGACTCGAGGCGTACTTCCGCCTGCGGTCGAACGCCTGCGAGATGGACAGTTGTTGGGACGAGGAGTGTGAAGGTGCAGGCGAAGAGGCGGAGGAAGGGGAGGCTGAAGGAGAAGGCCCCAAAGTAGCCGAGGCAGAGGCAGATGTGGAGGTGTCCTGGCTGGAGGTCTGGACCGCAGTGGCAGCACACAACAAAGGGGAAGAGGCAGTGGCAGCAAGACCGGGCGCAGGTTGTATTGCGTTTGCTCTCTCCCACTCAGCCCAGTGCTTGACTTCCAAGTGACGCCGCATGCCTGAGGTGGTCAGATTGCTCTTCTCAGAGCCCCTACTCAGTTTTGAGTGGCAGAGTGTGCAAACCGCGCTCAGTTTGTCATCCGCACAAACATTAAAAAATCTCCACACCACAGAAGTACGAGGCCTCGATGGGGGAGCTTCGCGCGACTGCCCGCTGCCGGGAACAGCTTCGGCCCTGCTGGCTGTGGCCTCACTTCTCTGTCTGGACTGTCCTCTGCCTGTGGACATCCCTCTGCCTGTGGACATCCCTCTGCCTCTGGACATTCCTCTGCCTCTTGCTGGCTTTTTCGGTGCTGCGCAGACCACCACCTCTCCACTGCTTTCCCCGCTGGACATCACCCCTGGCCAAGTGGGGTCGGTCATTTCGTCATCCACCACCTCCTCTTCCTCACTCTGCTCCTCCTCCTGCCCACTGGACATTCCAACAGCCTCCCTTGATGGCAACTGCGTCTCATCATCATCATCGCTCATGATAACAGATGCTGGTTCAGGGTCCACATCAGCAGGAGATGGCGAAAACTCAAGTGTTTGGGCATCACTACAAACAAATTCCTCTGCTAGCTCCTGGGATTTTTCCGGCACATCTGAAAAAGGACCCGAAAAGAGCTCCTGGGAGGGGTCAATGGTGGGATGACTCTGTTGGCCAGGTGTGGAGGAAGGAGGGTCAGAGTGAGACTGTGTGGATGACTGGCTGGTGGACAACTGTGTGGAAGCGCTATCGGCTATCCATTGCACCACCTGTTCAACCTGCTCAGGCCTCAACAGCGGTGTAACCCGCCCCCTGCTTAACTGTCCCATAAAGGCAGGGATTCTGGATGAGCGGGATCCTGGCTGACCCTCACCAGCACGCATTGTATCCCCACTGGCTTCAACAAGGCCCCCAACAGCATTTCCGCGCCCCCGTCCTCGTCCACGTCCTATTCCGCTAGCCCCCCTCCGCATTTTATTTTTTTTTGGTTACAATATTTTGCCTTCACAGCCGTGTACTAACAGATCAGACGGTGTGTATTAACACCAGGTATATAAAATTATTTTGCAAGAGGATGCACAGTACAGTTGTCAATGAAAAGGCCTATATGTTTTATATTTCAAGGTACACAGCCGTGTACTAACTGTTCAGACGGTGTGTATTAACACCAGGTATATAAAATTATTTTGCAAGAGAACGCACAGTACAGTTGCCAATGAAAAGGCCTATATATTTTATATTTCAAGGTACACAGCAGTATACTAACTGTTCAGACGGTGTGTATTAACACCAGGTATGTAAAATTATTTTGCAAGAGAACGCACAGTACAGTTGCCAATGAAAAGACCTATATATTTTATATTTCAAGGTACACAGCCGTGTACTAACTGTTCAGACGGTGTGTATTAACACCAGGTATATAAAATTATTTTGCAAGAGAACGCACAGTACAGTTGCCAATGAAAAGGCCTATATATTTTATATTTCAAGGTACACAGCCGTGTACTAACTGTTCAGACGGTGTGTATTAACACCAGGTATATAAAATTATTTTGCAAGAGAACGCACAGTACAGTTGCCAATAAAAAGGCCTATATATTTTATATTTCAAGGTACACAGCCGTGTACTAACTTTTCAGACGGTGTGTATTAACACCAGGTATATAAAATTATTTTGCAAGAGAACGCACAGTACAGTTGCCAATGAAAAGGCCTATATATTTTATATTTCGAGGTACACAGCCGTGTACTAACTGTTCAGACGGTGTGTATTAACACCAGGTATGTAAAATTATTTTGCAAGAGAACGCACAGTACAGTTGCCAATGAAAAGGCCTATATATTTTATATTTCGAGGTACACAGCCGTGTACTAACTGTTCAGACGGTGTGTATTAACACCAGGTATGTAAAATTATTTTGCAAGAGAACGCACAGTACAGTTGCCAATGAAAAGGCCTATATATTTTATATTTCAAGGTACACAGCCGTGTACTAACAGATCAGACGGTGTGTATTAACACCAGGTATATAAAATTATTTTGCAAGAGAACGCACAGTACAGTTGCCAATGAAAAGGCCTATATATTTTATATTTCGAGGTACACAGCCGTGTACTAACTGTTCAGACGGTGTGTATTAACACCAGGTATGTAAAATTATTTTGCAAGAGAACGCACAGTACAGTTGCCAATGAAAAGGCCTATATATTTTATATTTCAAGGTACACAGCCGTGTACTAACAGATCAGACGGTGTGTATTAACACCAGGTATATAAAATTATTTTGCAAGAGAACGCACAGTACAGTTGCCAATGAAAAGGCCTATATATTTTATATTTCAAGGTACACAGCCGTGTACTAACAGTTCAGACGGTGTGTATTAACACCACGTATATAAAATTATTTTGCAAGAGAACGCACAGTACAGTTGCCAATGAAAAGGCCTATATATTTTATATTTCTAGGTACACAGCCGTGTACTAACTGTTCAGACGGTGGGTATTTACACCTGGTATACAAAAAGGGTATTGCAGGCACACAAATCCAGAACACTAGAGCCAAATAAACTGTATTTAAAAAAAAAAAAAAGTACACAGCCGTATACTGCCAGAAGATCAGATGGTACATATACACACTAGGTATATACCAGGGTTTTGCAGCCAAAAAGAACGCAGAACAGTAGTGCCAAATATAGTTTGGTATGTAGCAGAGCACCTAATACACCACTAATGCCTCTCTCTGTCCCTACTCCAGCAGCTATCCCTGAATACAGCAGCCGTTCTCTGTAAAGTGTATATTGTAGTAAAGCTATCAGTGTACTGCACTATAGTAGCCCTGATAAGGGCTTTTAATCACGCTCCTGCCTGTCCAACAGCTAAAACCTGTCTCTCCCTTCTCCAGCCTCTGTCCCTGACTAAGTTCACGCAGCATATGCGAATGAGCAGGAAGAGCTGAGTTTTTATGATTCGAGGTCACATGGTTTTTCCAGCCAATGCATGTAGACGCCGTTTTCGCGCTGCCAGCATGCTCAGCGGGCCTGTCATACCTGCATGGTGATTGGTGGAAAAAGAGCGCCAGGGAAGGTGGGAGGGGAAACGAATTCTAAGTGCGCCATCGCCGTTATACTCGAACGAAATCGAGTACGCCGAATAGAGTAGTATTCGATCGAATACCAGCTCGATCGAACACTACTCGCTCATCTCTAATAATTAACACTTGTTTGTATATAAATATGGGCAGGTATTCTGCCCCCATTAAAGGGGTTGTCTCATATCAGTAAGTGACATTTATCATGTAGAGAAAGTTAATACAAGGCACTTACTAATGTTTTGTTATCCATTATCCATTTTTCCATCACATTATACACTGCTCGTTTCCATGGTTACAGACCACCCTGCAAACCATCAGTAGTGGTCGTGCTTGCACAAGCAAGCTCACATAGGCTAGTGCTTTTCCTATATTGTGCAAGCATGGCCACCACTGGTAGATTACAGGGTAGTCTGTAACCATGGAAGCAAGCAGTGCATAAGGTGATGGAAAAATTAATCCATCCAGCAAAGGAAGCAATATGGACAATCACATTACATTAGTAAGTGCCTTGTATTAACTTTCTCTACATGATAAATGCCACTTACTGAAGTGAGACAAACCCTTTAAAGTATAACTTTTGAACACTTGTTCTGAACAAGCCATTGTTTCTTATGACATTCACATGTGTGTGTATAAACAGTTGAGGCATAATTTTTGGACTTTTGGTCCTAACAAGCCACCATTTTTCCCCATAACAACATGTGTTTAAACATCATCTGCCCACAATAAGGGACAATATTTGGAAACTTTCTAATATGCAAGAGCCTATCAAATGAGATGATGCAGTGTGTTTTTAAACAAAATGTTTGTTAACACCATCAACCATGTGTACACATAGTTATATATGTCAGTGTTACTGACATAATTTGCTATTGCTGTCATTGCGTTCAAGAGCTGGGGAAAAGGAGCAAAAATTCAATAAAAATAAAAAGTTCTAGAAGACCACAGAGTGTCTGTTAGGGAAACTGCAGTCAACATCTAGACCACCACTAGTGTGCCCAGCCTTCTGAAACCTCCATAGGTAGCATGAAACTAAGGCTACTCTTAGGTGTTCACCAGAGCCCGCCAAAAGGCAGGATGGACTTTGTTGCTAAGTACCTAGTATACGCCTGTGAATCCAGATAACACATTACTGGTGCAGGCACACTAGTAGTAGATCTGTCAGGAACCCCAGGCAAGTAAAAGAAGCATCAGCAGGCAGGGTCAAAGAGAGACAAAGATGATGATTGCAGCAAACAAAAAGAAATCAAAGTACAAGCCAGAGTCGATGCCGGGAGAGTCAATGTAAATCAGCAGCAAAAGATAATCCAAAAACAAGCCACTGGTCAAAATCAGAGAAATCAATAGTAAACACATGGGGGGTAATTTATCAACCAATATACGCCACTTTTTGACTTTTCCCCGATTTACACTGCTCACTCCAGTGCAGAGGAAAGGGGACAGGGCATGGGCGGGTAAGAGGACGGACCGGCAAGCCTGTCTCATTTATCATTTTCGACACCACTTTTTGGCATAGAAAATGGCTTAAATCTATGCCAGCTGGTGTAGGTTTAAGCTTGTTGTACACCTTTGGAACATGCGCCTAAGGTACGTAGAGGCCTGCGCTGCTACACAACTTAGGCAAATCCATGACCAACACAGGGGTATTAAGACCGAAGTATAAATCGACGGTCTTAAATGACCTCAACAGTATAGAGCCTAGAGAAATTAAATACCAGGCACTGATTATTAGGAGCAGCTGATTTAAATACCCCGCCTCTTTCTATGATTGGACACAGAGACTGAACTTTGGTAAGGTTTCCAGTCATACTGACAGGTCCAGAAGCTGAGACTTGTCTAATTGGCATAGCAACCCTGCCAGACTGACTCTGCACAGTAATACAAAGAGAGCTCCTGACAGTGTCACATACAAATTTTCAGGTCAATTGAGTCAACTTTGATTTACCTAGAATTCAGACACAAATCTAATTTTTTGAAAAATTCAACTTGTAAGACACAAAACAAATTTCAAGAAGTTCACTCATTTCTAGTTACTATCCTCTGTTTTGCAAAATCAGTATCTGAACCATGAAAATACAGTATTCTAATGCTTGTAATTTATCACAATTTCATATGTAAACATTCAAATGGAAGTTTGTAGACATAGTACCCTTTATCTGTACCAATTTTGATGTGCCGATTTTGATACAGTCCCCTTAATCTATGTACTGTCTATGAGGCATTAGTATACATTTTGATCAAAAAGCATAAGCCCACTCACCATGACATGGTTGCCTCCTCAAGTGGGAACCTACTCTAATTTGGTGCTGCACCACGCGGCGACCACCAATACTGCAGCACTGCACCTGCAGGCAGTGGAACCAAGCAGTCAAACTGCACCACTGCTGCTAGACAAAGCCACCCAGACCCTGGGCCCCACCAGCACAGCACCACAGCTGCAATGGCAACCACGCAGTACCGCGTCATGTGAACAGTTGTCAAAGCTCACCTTATCATATGCTCTCAGGAACTCCAACTAAGAACTGGTAGGAATTTATTAATCCTTACACAGACTCCTGCTAATTTAAATCTCCTGGACTGAATGGGAGGAGTGCTGCTGCCAGGGAAAAAGGAAAGACACTATTGAAATATCCCCAAAAAATTGGAAAATATGGATTGCACATCCACATGCTGTTCTTTGATCTATAAATGCTGGGTCCCGCCACCTGGTCTGATTAGATTAATTAAAATGAACTACCATAGATTGTTTGACTTTGCTATAAACAAGGACCCCAAAGTGTCTGTACTTCTTTGTAAACCTCCTTCGCTTACCCATATGCGATATACTGGAAATTACTTAATTTTGCTTAATTAATTGCACAATCTGGAAAAAAAGGCTCAGTTCCCTACCATGAAGTTAACTCTCGACTTGTTAACTTCTACATCTGAAAAAACGTATCAATATCCTCCTTGACTCTAACATTAAATTTGAAAAGATTTGGTGTCCATGGATCTGATATGCCTATCCACATATTCCACTTGAATCTCTCACAGGTTGTGATGTCATTTAACATTGGATTACTCTCTGAAACAGAAAAGTCAAGTTTAATTTAATTTAGTTCGCCCTTCTAGCTCCCATTTAGTTTTCCCTTCATTTCCCTTCTCTACCCCTTGTTGCCCTCACCATTCTCATGAATAGATCAGTTATAAACATATTTTACCTTAGGAAGATATCTCTCCATTTTTGAAACTTCAAAAAGTGATTACTGTACCTGATGGCAGAAATGAACTGGAGATCCAGCTGTTACTTTATCACATGTATGCCTGCTCACCAGCACTAATGCATGTTTGATTGGCCCAGATCCGAGGCTGCAGCAGGGTTGTGCATACGGTATAACACAGATAGTTGAGTGTATTACTGTTTGCGTTCAGTACAGTATTTCTCATTAAACGCTTTTCTGTTTTTTTTCTTTTATATGTTTATAGGTCATGGTTGGACTCTAGTTCATCCAATCATTTTTCAGAACATTAAAGTGTAATTTTACTTTCATAAAACTTAAAGGGAGTCTGTCATCACTATATGACCATATACAGCGTTTACATGGCTCTGTTGCACACCTACAGATGAATGCAATGGTACCTTTGTTATTTTCTTTAGACTTGCAGATGCAGGAAAATAGCTGTTTAATTCATATGCAAATGAGCACTCGCAAGTGCCCAGGGGCGGTGTTCAGTGTGTAGGAGCCCAGGCTGCTCTGCCTTCTTTCATGGTTACTCCTCCGTAGTCTCTTCCTTTGCCAGCCCTCCTATTCCCTTGTGTTATACAAGGAGGGCAGGCATAGAGAGGCTGGAGAGGAGTAACCATGAAAAAAGGCAGAGCAGCCTGGGCTCCTACCCACTGAACACCGCCCCTGGGCACTTGCGAGTGCTAATTTGCATATGAATTAAACAGCGTTTTTCCTGCGTCTGCAAGTCTAAAGAAAATAACAAAGGTACCATTACATTCATGTGTAGGTGTGCTACAGAGCCATGTAAGCGATGTATATAGTCATACAGTGGTGATAGACTCCCTTTAATATGTCATAGTAACATATCAAAGGTTTTGATTGATAGTGGGATGAGTGCTGAGACCTCTGCTAATCTCTAAAGCGAGGATTTCAAAGCCCTCACATGGAGTGCTGCTGAAGACAGGTTCAATAGAAAGTGTATGTGCCCATCCCCAGTATGTGTTAAGCAGCGAGGAGAGACAGTGCTATGTCTTAGTGCTTCTAACTCCTCATCAGCGAAGGGCTCAGTGCTCCATCGACCAGAACCTTTGATATATTACTATGACACATCCAAAGTTTTTGGAAAATATAGCTGCACTTCTGTTTGTCAATAATTCTGCAAAAAAAGCTTGATGATTTACAGTATTATACTGACTGTTTGCAAGGCCTTCTTACTTACTTTTTTACTTGCAGTTAAAAATTGTTTTAAAAAAATGATTCCGGAGAAAACTGTAGTCTCATGTTCTTCATAAGAGATGATCGAATCACTTGAAATTCAATTTGGGTTTGATTTGGCCAAATCAGTCAATCAATCCAAGATGGGTCCGAATTGATTCCACCTGAATCTAAAATTCTCTAATTGACCTGAAAATTTGTGCATTACGTTCTAGGGTTTCACTAGGACCTATTATATTTTTTTCTCTCTTGTTTCTAACTTTTTCTAAAAATGTTCTAATTTTCTTTTTTTTCTCTCTGTAAACTAAAATTAGATATAGTAGTGTAGCTGAGAACTCAAAGTATGGTTTGTATGTTAGTCTGTTAATAAATATATATAGTATTGGAAAAGTGGGTCACAATAATTATTAACATATGGATTCAATTCCTCTCCAACACTGAGAATTCTTTGCTTTTTCCAATTAAAGGCACTTTATTTTATTTCCACCACACCATACATTCCAATTCATTGCCAACCTAGTGTGTAAGTATGCTAATGCAACAGGCATATATAGTAAATGTATGGCAAAATCCTAAAGAAACATTCTGTATGAGTCACGCATGAAGTACCATTTAATATGAGCAAAGTCTATTTCACACCTAATTTTCTGCTTTCTCTCCATTATTCACACTGATAAGAGCTGTAACCACACACATTGACCTAGAGGGGCGGGGGATTGTGAAATGCAGTACATACATTTTTTTGTTCTCTTTCCTCTGGCAAAACATGAATTATACATGGTTGCCTAGGAGATGAGACCGCTTTTCACAAAGTCTGCTTCTGAAAAAACTCAGAACAGCAGCAGAATACTTAAATAAACTGCTTTATATACTTTTTAAAGCATTTCCGTGAAAATGAATGCAATTTTGAAAAGACTGGTGACATTGTTTGCTTGAAATGTTATGTTGTATTTAAAATACTATACCATGTTCCCAGTATGTTATAGTGAGAAGTAGTTTCAATTATAAAAATACCAAAAAAGTTTGCTTTAACATGCAGGGTGGTAAAAATCATGACAAAGTGAATATTAACCTCCTGTATCTGTATTTAAAGGCCATGTAAGCCTTTGGGGGCAATTTTTTGTATTAGTGCAGTGTACTCATTATGAGCTAAAAACCGTATTTTCAGTTAGTCTTAAAAATATTAATTAAAAATATGGAGTCATTTTCTCTGTACAGAGCTGAAATGCTCTATTAGCAGAATCTGAATTTTCTCTCTGCTCAGTCAGACAGGGAGCTTAGGGGCTCATTATTTCTGTTCTCAGAAATAATGTTTATGACCTCTCAGTAGTTTAGAGATAAGGGTTATTAGATGACCTGCACAAAGTAAAAGTAGGATGCACAAAGCTAGAAAAACAGTTAACCCTTTGTGACAGAATGGCTCAATATTTTTTAATAAAGACCAATTGAAAAAAAATATATTTTTAGCTCCAAAAGAGTAAAACTCACATTCAGCTTCTAGAGCTC
Source organism: Rhinella marina (assembly GCA_900303285.1). Lineage (NCBI taxonomy): Eukaryota > Metazoa > Chordata > Amphibia > Anura > Bufonidae > Rhinella > Rhinella marina. Next base: position 20,700 of record ONZH01008191.1, read on the forward strand.
TGACCCCAGCACCACCTCAAGGCCATAATGTCCTGGGGTCCACGGGGTCGTTTGTCTCAACTCAGAAGGCAGCTAGGCACATATAGATCTGCACATGATACTATATTGTGCCCATGACAACACATACTGGGCTATATGCGACCCCTCTGAGCTACGCGGGACATTGTCTCAGATATCCCTGACACACATAGCTTCTTGATTATATTATTCAAGGGGTCGTTGCCCTGGTTACAGCAGGACAGAGGATTATTTGGTCCACATTATTTCTGATTGCGCTGACTGAGGTACATACATGTATTTCATATCAGGATGAAGACCACAATGTACACAACACTGTCCCGACCATAGTGGTTTCTCACTGTAACACCAATATTGTTGAGCGTGACATAACGGCATACATTTAAGGGTTGTTTCAGAATATCCTTAACTTGTTCAATTGCTGACTGTGCTGATCTTATTCCACACACATATACAGATCAAATGGGTTCCTTATCAATGAGTGAGTTTCACTCATATAATCAGAGCATGAATTCCTACTCATGATAGGCTGTGTACTGGGGAAGTTTCCTAGTTTGTTTTGTCACATGGATTTTCTGGGTTGCTGCGCCCTTATGGGTTTCGCCCCTGAGGTCTGGGGTGGGGGCGGGGGGTTGGCCATCAGATTCCTAACCCCCCTGAAAAACCTCTTGGGTTCTTCCTCTGGGGAGAGCTCACACTTAGCATTGCTGAGCTTAGTGCCCACATCTGGGGGTGACAGCCTAGGCGGAGGCCAGAGCACAGATTGGCATACTCTCGGTTTCAGCTGAGGGTCGCCAGGGAGTACGCCCCACTTTGGCTGGGGGTTGTGTTTTTGTCTTGGTCCCTTGCAGTTGCCTTCTAGCCCAGAGGGGGGACTGGGAAAGGTTTATGGGGGGCCCTTCTGTGATAGACCGCAACCTTGTGCACATTTTTGTGTGGCATGCTGCATGATTTTGCTGCACGATTGTTGTATTCATGTTAGCCATGATTTAATCATAGCCATCTGCTGTCAACTAGCAGATGGAGTAAACACCGCAGGGGTCCTGCCTTCAAAGCAGGTCACATGTGTACAATTCACACGTCACCCAGCCAGTGCAGAGTCAAAGTCCTTCCCCAGGAAGAGCCCCTCAGCAAGGGGCCGTCGCTTGTTAGCCATATCACTGAAATTTCTAGACAGACTGGAGCCAGGAATTAATAAAGAATTATGAATTGCTCATACATCTCAGACTTAAACCAGTGACTTAAATGTGGCATGTTTGGTCTTAACCTGTAGCCGAAACTCAGGCGGATCCGTTGGTACCATAACCCTTTCTCTGTGACCTTCCGGTCTGGAGCTAAGGGCCATAATGGTTTTGTGGGTCTTTTGCTGCCAAAACTGGGACGGGGGGGTGGATTCCTCCCAGTGGGAGGAGGGGAGCTGCAGGGTGAAAAGCCACACCGCACATAGGCCAATTGTCTTTCTCTGAAAGGGGGTCACATCGAGCAATGTGTTTTGAGGGATAGTGGACAAGCTGCTGACATCACTGCCCCCATGTGGTTACAGCCAGGCCTTACATCAACACAGAACTCATCTTAACGGGCTACTCATCTATCGGGTAACTGACTATTGCTCTGTTCAATTCTGTAATATCATATCACCTGTATTTGCATATCTGACCACTGTATAATTTTTCTGTGTATGTAGTTATATCTAGTGAGCCTTTAAGTCGATTAAATATATCATTTAATCTTGTGCTGTTCTTGTATCTCAATCACAAATCCCCATGTCCGTGTTTTCGGCACAATTATACGCTACTGCGGGTTGGTTTCTCACCCTATATAATCCTGTTAGCGGACCGGGCTTAAAAAAAAAATTGCATAAAAAACACATGTACACATGTGATTCCAACTTTGAAAGGCTGAGATCAAAAAACAAAAATAAATAAATTTGTGGAACTTTACATACCAAACTAGACAGCGTTTTTAACAGTTTAAGCACCAAAATTCTGGCTCAGAGTAAGACATAATGCACCAACTGATAAATGTTGGATTTGTGTAAGAAAAATTACCGTACCCATAAGACGCACCTAGGTTTTAGAGGAAAACAATAAGAAAAAAATATTTTTCATTAGACTTCATATCAAATCACCAGTCAGACCCCAATGTTAATCAGACCTTAGCTGACAGCCCCAATCAGACTCCCAATGTTAATAAGACCCCAACAAGACCTCAGATCAGACCCCCAAGTAAATGACCCCCAATCAGACCTCAGATAATAGCCCTATGCCACTCATCAGCCCCCATATGCCTCTCATCAGCCCCCATATGCCTTTCATCAGTCCCTATTACCTAATATAAGCCCCCATTGCCTAAAGAGGACCTTTCACCGTTCCTGACATTACTGTTTTAATAGCTTCATGAATTCCCCATGTAACAACAATTCCAGAGCATCTATTCTTATGGCTCTATGTTGTGCCATTCCTTTATTATTTGCACTAGAAGTTATATGTGAATTGCTATTTCCCTTCAGTAAAGGAACAGAGGGGAGGTAACAAGTTGGGGGTGTGTATCTGCACAGTCTGAACATGGTAGCACTGATTGGATAGAGTGAGTCTGTGCAGGGACACACCTCCAACTGGTTACCTCCCCTCTGTTCCCTTACTGAAGGCAAATAGCAATTCATTCACAACTTTAGTGCAAATAATAAAAGAATGGCACAACACAGAGACATAAGAATAGATGTTCCAAAATTGTTAGTACGTCGGGGAATGCATGAAGCTATTAAAATAGGCATGTCAGGAGTGGTGAAAGGTCCTCTCTAATATCAGTCCCCATTGCCTCTCATATTAGCTCCCAGCAGCCCCCATTGCCTCACATTAGCCCCCAGCTGCACCCATTGCCTCGTATCAGCCCCCAGTAGCCCCTATTGCTTCTCATATTATCCCCCAGGAGCCCCCTTTGCTTCTAATCAGCCCTCTTGCCTCAGGTCAGCCCCCAGCAGCATCCTTTGCCTCAGATCAGCCCTCCAGCAGCCCCCTTTGCCTCAGGTCAGCCCACAGCAGCCCCTTGCCTCAGGTCAGCCCCCAGCAGCCCCCTTTGCCTCAGATCAGCCCCCAGCAGCCCCCTTTGCCTCAGGTCAGCCCCCAGTACCTCATATTTAATAAAATAAAAAAAAACACTTACCTGTCCTGCTCCAGACGCCGCCGCTCTTTTCCGCCAGCGCGATCCTCTTCTTCCTGCTGTCGGCTGTGCTGTGACCCTGTGCGCACAGCATGAGACCACAGAGTGCCCTTACGCTGTGCGCAGCACAGCACAGCCGACAGCCAAGGTCCAGGAAGCGGTGAGTACAGAGTCTTCACCTCTTCCTGGTCCTCCAGTGCTAATGAGTGCTTCCATAATGGAAGATCTCATTAGCATTCACCCCATAAGACGCAAAGGCATTTTGCCCCCACTTTTGGGGGAAAAAAATGTGTCTTATGGGGCGAAAAATACGGTAAGCGACTTTGGTGGCATTTTTGTCAGATTTGCTTGTTAGGTTGGTTTGCACCATGCCCGGCAGTTTGTTATATACTAAAAGAGGGCCATATGTTTTGTGGATGGAGCAATATTTTTATCCAGATTTATTATTGGAACTTGTTAAAAAAAATCACAAATGTACACCAGCTTACAAACTGACAGAACATTTTGTAATAAATAAAATTAGACTTCAGACTGAAAAATGTATAAGTATTTCGGGTGACGAATATAATAAATGGCATGCTATAGGAATCAGAAGTGGGGTTGCTACAGAGGTCCAGCCAACCAAGTCATGATCCTTAAGGGTACCGTCAGATTTTGCATAAAAAAAAAAACAAAGCTGGCATGTGAGCAAAGCACGCAAAGCAGAAAACAGTTTACCTAGTGCTAACGGCTTCATCATGCAAGGTGAACAGATGATTATCCACAGTAGAGCTGTGCCTTCAACATGGGGCATTCAAGTATTCAACATCTGCTAAGAAAATTAACAAATAATTCATCTGATCAATTTAAAGTTAATTTAATGGAGACAAAACAATGTTACACTGCCACTGCTTTACCATTACTGTGCTGTAAATACTATTACACCATGTTTAATCCCTTAAAGGGGTTGTCTAACTTTGGCAAATAGCATTTATTATGTGGAGGAAGTTAATACAAGCCACTTTTCAATGTATTGTTATTATCCATATTGTTTTCTTTGCAGACTGGATTCATTTTTCCATCACTTTATACACTGCTCGTTTCCATGCTTACGTCCACCAGAGAGGCCCACGCTTTTTCCTATAGTGTGCAAAGTTGTTATCACTACAGCAATATCATCTTTATTTATGTTTTATGTTTACTATTTTTGCTCGAAATTTGATTCACAACAAATCCGAATTTCCTTGCGCTTCATGGTACCGAATATTTTTTTTCCTAAAATGGCTGCTACACGTGTTACAAGTAAATAAGAAACCCGGGAACGTGAAATGCAGACAACCAATGAGCAGCTAGTCAGCCCCTGTGATGTCATAGATAAAAGCCTCATCCCATGCATTGTCAGCCATTTCAGCTGAGCATAGGGCAAGACATGACATGGATTAGGAACAGTGTTCAAGAAGCCTTGAATTGTGGAATATCAGATAGTGAAACTGCAGGGACAGTGACAGTGTAGGGAGATCCTAGGGAGAGTGTCACGGACATTCCTGGTACAGATAACAGGAGGTCTGTCAGATTGGCAACACGTGGTATAATCTGACATGTTTTCCTTTTTTGTTGTTGGTATTTACCACACCCTTTTCCCTCAGGTGTTCCTGGTGTGGTAATTGTCCCTCCCCTATTTATTGGTTCTTCTCCCACTATTCCTTGTGGTTTATAGCTTTAGTTGTTGTTGTGGTGAGTAATAGTTTGGTTGTGTTGTCAGCTGAGATCCTGGAGCCTCCATTTCTTCATTGAAGAAATTTCCTTTTCCCTTCTGTTTGTTCTGTTATTAGGCCTAGGGGAGACTCCTGTTCGTCCTTCCTTTTGGATCCAGTCATTAGATCCAGGGTCCTATAGGGTCAGTTCGGTGTTTAGGTTCCTGTGTATGAACTTGCCTACCTTTGAGGCCTGTTCATACTGACAGAAATTGAGCCAGGGTTTCCTGTAGGAGGTGTCCATCTTCCTTCCTTAGTTTCTAGACCTAATCTCCTTTCCCTCCTACGCTCGGTTTGGTTTCCCCCCCACACCTGTGCGTGACATTATAAACCGCCCATTACCGTCACTTTGTCGTTTGTATCTGTACAGCCATGGATCCTATAGCTGTACTCGCCGGGCAGCTGCAGGGGCTGTCTTTGGAGGTAGCTGACCTCTGCACGACCGTCACCCAGATTCAGAGACTACAGGCTGTTGGTCCCGCGGTTGGTGGTTGCCAGGCCTGTCTGGAGCCTAAAGTCGCTCTCCCAGATAGATTCTCTGGGGGACATGATAACTTTTTTTTGTTCAGGGAGGCGTGCATATTGTAATTTAGGTTGCGTCCACATTCATCTGGTAATGAGGAACAGAGTGTTGGTGTGGTGATCTCATTGCTCAAGGGAGATGCACAGTCATGGGCCTTTTTTACCAGTCGGTGGATGAATTTTTCAATGCTTTGGGGCTTATCTATGATGACCCGAATCGCATCTCCCTGGCCAAAACCAAGTTACGTGACCTTCGTCAGGGTGAGCGCTCTGTTGAGATCGTTTCCGCTGAGTTTCGGAGGTGGGCTACGGATACCGAATGGAACGATCCGGCTCTCCGTAGTCAGTTTTGTCCAGGGTTTTCAGAAAGGCTGAAGGACGCTTTGGCCTTTCATGAAACTCCAGTGTTTTTGGAAGCTGCTATGTCTCTTGCTGTACGCATGGATAGATGCCTGAGAGAGAGATCTAGGGGCCCCCACTCTCAGGACGTACATAGTGTATTGTCTTCCTATGACACTTTGGGTGAAGATACTCCTGGGTTGATGTCTGGAGACGAACCCATGCAGTTGGGGGGGCTACTCCTGTTTCCATCTTTAACCATTCTGGTAATAAAAAGGGAGTGTGTTTTTTCTGCGGACAGAAAGGACACTTTATCAACGAATGTCCATGCATTCAGTCTCTAAAAGAGAAAAAAAAGAAAGGGGGCGTTAAATTCCCATCTCACTCTTGGAGGAGTGGGTGGAGAGACAGAAAATGTGCATTTGTCTTCATCCTGTAGAACCCGTTTTCACCTGACTGCCGAGGTGGCGCTAGAGTCAAAGGTTGTGAGAATTGAGGTGTTTATTGACAGCGGGGCAGGGGTGAACCTTATTGATGCTCAGTTTGTCCGTATGCATGGATTGTCTCCGAGTGCATTGGAGAAGAGGATTTCTGTGTTTGCTATTGATTCTGCGCCTCTTTCTCAAAAGTGTTTGTCTCAGATGGTGCATAATATCAGATTAAGAGTGGGTGAATTTCATCAGGAACTAATTTTGTGTTTTGTGTTGGAAGGTCTTCCTGCTCCTGTGGTGCTGGGTTTACCGTGGTTAAGCAAACACAATCCAACCATGGATTGGCATAATGGACAGATTCTGGATTGGGGTGATTATTGCATTGACAATTGTCTTAATACATCTTTTTCTGCGTTAACCACTAAGACACTTCCCGCTTCTATATCTGATTTCGCTGATGTATTTTCTGAAGGTGAATGTCAGGATTTACCCCCACATCGGGAACACGGTTGTCCAATCAATCTTATCCCCGGAACAAAATTGCCCAAAACTAGGCTGTATAACCTTTCTGGATCTGAGAGAACGGCCATGAAAGAACATATTGCTGAGAGTTTGGCTAAAGGACACATAAGACCTTACAAATCTCCTGTGGCAGTTGGGTTTTTCTTTGTGAAGAAAAAGGACTGAACTCTTCGGCCATGTCTGGATTTCCATGAACTCAATCGGATTACTGTCCGTGATCCTTACCCCCTTCCTTTGATTCCCGATTTGTTTAACCAGATTGTTGATGCCAAGGTGTTCTCCAAGTTGGACTTAAGGGGGCATGTAATCTGGTCAGGATCAAGGAAGGGGATGAATGGAAGACGGCTTTTAACACACCTGAGGGCCACTTTGAGAACCTGGTCATGCCTTTTGGGTTGACCAATGCTCCTGTTCTCTTCCAGCATTTTGTTAATGACATTTTTCATCACCTTGTGGGGAGGTTTGTAGTCGTGTATTTGGATGACATACTTATCTATTCTCCAGATATGGTGGCACATCAGGATCACGTTAGACAGGTGCTGTAGATCTTAAGAGACAAGAAATTGTACGCAAAATTAGAGAAATGTGTTTTTGTTGTACAAGAGGTGCAATTCTTAGAATACCTGCTGTCATCTTCAGGTTTTCGAATGGATCCAGAGAAAGTTTGTGCTGTATTGGACTGGGATCGACCTGAAAATTTGAAGACTCTTATGCGGTTTTTTGGGTTCACCAACTATTACCGAAAGTTTATTAAGAACTATTCAACAATAGTTAAACCCTTAACTGACATGACTCGGAAAGGGACGGATGTCTTAGTGTGGTCTGATGCAGCATTGCGAGCCTTTTCTGCTGTGAAGGAGTGCTTCTCTTCTGCCCCTATTTTGGTGCAGCCAGATGTGTCACAACCTTTCATTATGGAGGTTGACGCATCTGAGGTGGGGGTAGGAGCAGTTTTGTCACAGGGTCTTTCACCAGGTATATAGCGCCCATGTGCCTTTTTCTCAAAAAAACTCTCTGCTGCGGAGAGAAATTACGATGTGGGTAGCAAAGAGTTACTGGCCATTAAGTTGGCTTTTGAGGAAGAGCATCATTGTTTGGAAGGGGGGATTCACCCTATCACGGTATTCACAGATCACAAAAACCTGGCTTACCTTGAGTCAGCAAAACAACTTAACCCGAGGCAGGCCAGATGGTCTTAGTTCTTCACCAGATTCAATTTCATTGTCATGTATCATCCTGGGATTAAGAAGGTCAAGGCGGATGTCTTGTCACGTAGTTTTCCCGGAGGTGGCGATTTTGAAGATCCGAGTTCTATTTTGTCAGAATGGGTGGTGGTATCCGCTCTTTACCCTGAGGCTAAAGTGTTAGAGGCCCAGGGAGATGCACCGGATTCTTGCCCCCCTGGGAAATTGTTTGTTCCACCTGAATTGCGTCATAAGGTGTTTAAGGAATATCACTGTACGGTGCTTGCGGGACACCCTGGGAGTAAATCCACTGTCGACCTCATCTCTCGTAGATTCTGGTGGCCGGGGCTTCGTGAGTGTGTTGAGGACTATGTGTCAGCCTATAGTGTCTGTGCACGCGCTAAGGTGACACATACTTGACCTTCTGGACCCCTACTCCCGTTGCCTATCCTGTCCCGACCATGGACTCACTTGTCTATGGACTTTATCACTGATCTGCCTAATTCGTCTGGAAAGACAGTTATTCTGGTAGTTGTAGATCGGTTTAGTAAAATGGCGCACTTTATTGCATTGCCCAGACTCCCTAATGCTAAAACCCTTGCACAAGTTTTTGTTGACAACATTGTGAAACTTCATGGCATTCCCACTGAAGTGGTCTCTGATCGTGGGATTCAGTTTGTGTCCAGATTCTGGAAGGCATTCTGTACTCTGCTCGGGGTAAAACTTTGCTTTTCACCCTCAGACGAATGGACAGACAGAGCGTACTAATCAGAGTCTGGAGACTTACTTGAGATGTTTTGTCTCTGAGAATCAAGAGGAGTGGTCCTCGTTTTTGTCTCTGGCACAGTTTGTCATAAACAATCGTAGACAGGAGTCCACTGGCAAGTCGCCGTTTCTTGGTGCATATGGGTTTCACCCACAGTTTGGCACATTTTCTGGTTCAGATACCTCCGTTATCCCTGAGGAAGAACGTTTTTCGTCATCATTGTCATCTATATGGCGGAAAATTCAAAGTAACTTGTTAAATATGGGCAACAAGTACAAACGTGTGTCCGACAGGAAACGTATGAATGGTCCGGACCTTAGAGTGGGTGATTCTGTGTGGCTATCCACAAGAAACATTAAGTTGAAAGTTCCTTCTTGGAAGTTGGGTCCAAGATTTGTTGGTCTATATAATATCACTGCCATTATTAATCCTGTAGCATTTCGTCTTGAACTTCCTCAGGCCCTGAAAATTCATAATGTATTTCAAAGATCTTTATTAAAGAGATATGTTGAACCTTTGCAGCCATCTCCCTTGCCACCCACGCCTGTCATGGTGAACGGCAGTTTGGAATTCCAGATCGCCAAGATTATTGACTCTCGACTTCTTCGTAGAACTCTTCAATATCTTGTTCACTGGAAGAGTTATGGACCAGAGGAGAGGACGTGGGTACCGGCATCTGATGTGAATGCCAGTCGTTTGGTGAAAGCTTTTCACAGGTCTCATCCGGACAAAGTTGGTTCGGAGTGCCCGGAGGTCACCCATAGAAGGGGGGGTACTGTCACGGACATTCCTGTGACAGATAATAGGAAGTCTGTCAGATTGGCAACACGTGGTATAATCTGACATGATTTTTTCTTTTTTGTTGTTGGTATTTACCACACCCTTTTCCCTCAGGTGTTCCTGGTGTGGTAATTGTCCCTTCCCTATTTATTGCTTCTTCTCCCACTATTCCTTGTGGTTTATAGCTTCAGTTGTTGTTGTGGTGAGCAATAAAAAAAAAAATTTGGTTTTCAGCAGAGATCCTGGAGCCTCCATTTCTTTCCAGTCTCACTTCGGCAAATAGCATTTATTATGTGGAGAAAGTTAATACAAGCCACTTTTCAATGTATTGTTATTATCCATATTATTTCCTTTGCAGACTGGATTCATTTTTCCATCACTTTATACACTGCTCGTTTCCATGGTTACGGCCACCCTTCAATTCAGCAGTAGTGGTCGTGCTTGCATACTACAGGAAAAAGCACTAGCCTATGTGCACTTCCACAGTCCCGGCCACCAGAGAGGCCCGCGCTTTTTCCTATAGTGTGCAAGGTTGTTATCACTACAGCAATATCATATTTATTTATGTTTTTACGTTTACTATTTTTGCTCGAAATTTGATTCACAACAAATCCGAATTTCCTTGCGCTTCGTGGTACCGAATATTTTTTTTCCTAAAATGGCTGCTACACGTGTTACAAGTAAATAAGAAACCCGGGAACGCGAAATGCAGACAACCAATGAGCAGCTAGTCAGCCCCTGTGATGTCATAGATAAAAGCCTCATCCCATGCATTGTCAGCCATTTCAGCTGAGCATAGGGCAAGACATGACATGGATTAGGAACAGTGTTCAAGAAGCCTTGAATTGTGGAATATCAGATAGTGAAACTGCAGGGACAGTGACAGTGTAGGGAGATCCTAGGGAGAGTGTCACGGACATTCCTGGTACAGATAACAGGAGGTCTGTCAGATTGGCAACACGTGGTATAATCTGACATGTTTTCCTTTTTTGTTGTTGGTATTTACCACACCCTTTTCCCTCAGGTGTTCCTGGTGTGATAATTGTCCATTCCCTATTTATTGGTTCTTCTCCCACTATTCCTTGTGGTTTATAGCTTCAGTTGTTGTTGTGGTGAGCAATAGTTTGGTTCTCAGCTGAGATCCTGGAGCCTCCATTTCTTCATTGACAGATAAGTTTCCTTTTCCCTTCTGTTTGTTTTGTTATTAGGCCTTAGGGAGACTCCTGTTCGTCCTTCCTTTTGGAGGAACAGGTAGACTCATTCCTGTCATTAGTTACAGGGTCCTATAGGGTCAGTTCGGTGTTTAGGTTCCTGTATATGAACTTGCCTACCTTTGAGGCCTGTTCATACTGGTATATAGAAAGGAATTGAGCCAGGGTTTCCTGTAGGAGGTGTCCATCTTCCTTCCTTAGTTTCTAGGCCTAATCTTATTTCCCTTCTACGCTCGGTTTGGTTTCCCCCCACACACCTGCGCGTGACAGAGAGTTTTTACACATTGTAGGGCATAAATCCCTGCACAGAGCTATCTAACTGAACAATGTCCACCCTGTTTAATAGATAAGCAATTCCATTACTCCTTGCTTCTCAAATTGGAATAAATAAGTTTTCTAATACTACTGTTTTTGGGGTCTACTACTGTCTATTTTCACTGTTATTAGGGCATCCGCCTTATTTAATAGATAAGCAATTCCATTAGGCATTGATTTTCAAATTGGGGTTAATAAGCTGTCTATTATCACTCTTATTGGGGTGTCCGCCTTGTTTCATAGATAAGCAATTCCATTAGGCCTTGATTCTCAAATTGGAGTGAATAAGTAGTGTAGTTTAACTGTTACTGGGTGCCCCTCTTGCTTTATAAATAAGTAATTCTATTAGGCCTTCATTCTCAAATTGGGGTGAATAAGCTTTCTATTTTTACTATTATTTCGATGTCCACCTTGTTTCATAGATAAGCAATTCCATTTGGCCTTGATTTTCAAATTGGGGAGAATAAGCTGTCTATTATCACTCTTATTGGGGTGTCCACATTTTCATAAAACAGTTGCCAGGGCCCTCCAAAGGAACGGGCAGTGGCAAAAAAGTTGTTGTAGTCGGCAGAAGAAGCAGCAGAAGAAGCAGGGTGGTCGTAGCTGTCACAGCAACAGGCAAGAGCTGCCACTGTCCACCAGCTGTCATGTTTTGATGACCAATCCCGCTGTCTTGGAATGGTTGACTTGGTCTTCAACATCATCTCAACTGACATCAAACACCCACAGCCAGGAGTCAGTGGGTTCCTCTGACTACACTTAGTTGGCATGGCCCAGGAACAAGCTCTCGCCTTTCCTGAACCTGCCTCTTTTCTTTGATGCTCCTTGTGCCAGGTAAGCCATGTATGCCATGGGCTTTCTTCCGTTTTTCAGCAAGGAAAATATTATTAAGGACAGTCAGCAGCCACAGGCCAGCACAGATTCGGAGGAGTTGTCTGCTGCTTCCTCCAGCAGTCATGCGAGTAGTGATAGGAACAGGTGTTGGGAGGGACGCGCCCATGAGACTGGTGAGGGTGACATGAGTGACAAGCAGACGGAAGTGGATGATGATGTAGCCGATCGCATGTGGGAGCTGGGTAAAGAGGGGAATTCATCATCATCAGGGGGTGAAGGTGGAAGCTTCAGCAGTAGGGTGGCAAGGTGTGACTGAGCCAGCAGACTGCAAGCGTGGCCATGAGCCAGCAGGGTGGAAGCAGTGTGAGATCTGGAGCCAAAGGTGCCCAGGATAGACCGTCTGCTACTCAGCAGCCTACCTGTCTGGAAACAACTAGTGGTGCTTCAAAAAGGCAGCGGCAGGTAGTCATCATGCAGTGGTGGGGGTAAAATTTCATACTCGCTGGTGTGGAAAATTTTCATCAAGTCGCCGGAGGATGTCAGCGTCGCCTTACATAGGATCAGTGGGCGGAAGGTGAAACGCGGCCAAGATGTCAATGTTGGCACCACTCCTTTCTGTCAACACATGGAGCATCACCATAAAGTGGCCTAGGAAAGCCATGATGCTAATGTAGTAGTAATGCATGATGCATCTCCCAGCAGCCTACAACCCTTCTCCAGCAGCAGGGCTCCAGCACCTCAACAGAACAGAGCTGTGTTTCCTTCCTATCATCTACTGGTCCTGATGCTCCTACTCCTACTCCTCGTCACGCATTTCAGCAGCAAGCGATCACCAAGGCAATTGCAAAAAGACAGTATGCATGCACTCATCCAACAGCGCAGAAGCGAAGAATTTGTTCTGATTGGAATTGCTGGCCAGTTGTATTTTCCCAAAGGATCCAGTGATGCTGCCTCATGTGCTGCAATAGACCTCTGGTACCTATAACTGTGTTTCAATGGCCACTGCTTATTTTAATACTGCAGATCTTGCACACTGCTGTGGTTTTGTGGAGAAAAAGCGCCATATGGGATTTGCTTGCACAGAACTATAGGCAGCCGAGCTGGGCTTAGCTCTGGCACCTTTTGGACCTAAATCATCCACAGCGTCAGTGATATCAAAAGATCCCAAAGCAGACGTGGCCCTGGCTGTTATTTGGGAGGTAGGTTGCCTCTTCATTTTATTGCTGCTGCCACAGCACTTTCCACTGATGTTTCCCCCTCCTTAGCACCCCGATCTGGCTCCCAGGTCCTGTCTAGCACACAATCATCATTGGAATCCTTACCCCCCCTGTCAATGCCATGGCTACAGGTGCCATTATTACAACCATCATCTACACCGTTATGCATGGGGTCACCAGTTTCTCCCCAACTTCCTCCTTCGAGCCCTTATACAGTATGGCTGCTTCTGACTTCCGAGGGAGTCGCCTCAGCCACACAACTGTCCTTGCATTTTGAGTCCCTGTGAGAAATTAGCATTAGAAATGTTTGTTATTGTCATTTAACCCCTTAAGGACACAACCTAGTTTGAGCTTTAAAGATGCATCAATATTTGTTTTTTCATCTCCACATTCTGAATATTAGAATATTTATAGTTTGTCATTAGTGTCGCCGTAAGAGGGCTTGTTTTTTTTTTTTGGTTTTTTTTGCGGAATTGGCTGATTGTTTTAAACACCAGTACATACCATATAAGGTAGGGAATAGAATGGATTTTTTTTAACTACTTTTCACAATAAAAAATAGTTTTTGGGTCACCTCCATTCCAAGATGTCTTTCAGTTGACAAAGCATTTTGAGGTTTTATTTATTGCAAGGGAAACTTGTAGGTTTCATTATTACATGTTGAGGCACAAGTTTATTCTATTTTTTGTTAGTATGTATGTAATTTATTTCAGTAAACATTTCTTTTACATGACGTTTTAGTCCCGGAATCAGGGTTCAACTAATTATTTAGATAAACACCTGGGGGTAAAACAACTGTATCAGACTCAACTCCAATCCTGGGTGTTGTAGCAGGTTACCAACTGTATGCTACTGGTGTCATCCGTTGCGGATAGAGTGGGCATAGCAAAGCAGCACCTGTACCTTAACCTAGCCCATATACCAGTGTTCTTTTTTTCTCAATGTCATCTCCATGAGATTTAAGAAGAATAGCCCAGAAATCACTGTCTGCTGGCAGTAGCTCTAGCACCCATGTGATGATGACTTGCACAAACAAGGTGGGACCAGATCGCATGTGTCATAATTTAAAGACATACAGTATAGCTAATTTGAAATTGTGAGCGAATTAATGAAGAATAACAGTTGATGGTCAAAGGCACAGGGGAGGCTACAGATTGTGCTTACACAGCAGTATGTATGTTACAGGCAGGGAGAAAACTTCAGCTCTCTCCAGGGATGGACATAGATGCCTAGTTGGCCACAGAAATATATTGTCTACAGAAAATAATAACAGAAAGCAATCTTGAGTAAATTTAGTACCAACAGCAGAATACAGTGCACAGGGCAATGCTAGGGAGGCTTGTTCCTGTCGCGGCCTGCTAATGGCTACCCCCCGATGCAGGGGGCATTATATATCTTGGATAACCCCTTTAACCCCTTGGCGCATTTGGACGTAACTGTACGTCCAAATTGCAAGTAATTTACTGCATTTGGACGTACAGTGACGTCCAAAACGCTTACCGGGGCTGTGACACTATAAAGTGTCACAGCCCCGAAGTCTCCGCTCTCCCAGAGAGCAAAGACACTGGGGCTGCCGGCAAGGGACCAATCAGAGTGGTCCCTTGCCGGCAAGCGCTCCAATTGGTTAGTCTATGCAGACTAAACAATGGAGCACTTCATTGAGAAAAAAAAAAAAGCCAGTTTCAGGCTGCGATCTCCATGCTGAAGATCACAACCTTAAAACTGGCCTTTAGACTGTGCCCCCGGGGGTAAGTGATCCCCCCACATGCCTCCATTGCCCCCCGAAGCCTCCTTTGCCCCCCATGCCTCCTTTGCCCTTCTCCATGCCTCCGATGATGCCCCCCCCCGCTGCTCTCTGTCTTGTGATGGCAGCGGCTCACGATCGAGTCGCTGCCATCTGCAGAGAGTGTGTAGCTCACACTCTGCTGCTACTGCTGAAGTCGGTGCTGGTTTCAGCTGTTTAACCCCATAGATGCCGCGGTCGGTAGCCGTCCGCGGCATCCATGTGGTTGAGAGGGAGGGAGCTCCCTCTCTCTGCCATCGGGCCGCCGCTTCTGCAATGGCAGCGGCCCGATGGTTACCATGGCAACCAGACGCCTTACAAAAGCGTCCTGGCTGCCATGTACCCAAGGCTGATTAGACCCTCAGGGTCTGATCAGCCTTAGTCTAGCACTGATACAGTGCATTGCAATAGATGACTATTGCAATGCACTGTATAGCCATCAAGCCCACTGGATCTTCAAGATCCAAATGGGTCTTGATAAATAAAAAGAAAAAGTGTAAAAAGAAAGTAAAAAAAAGTGTAAAAAAAAGAAGTAAAAAACATAAAAAATAAAAAAAGTTTCAAGTAAAAAAAAAGTGCCTTTTTCCCCAAATGAAGTTAAAAAAATAGTTTAAAAAAAGGGGAAAAAAAGAAAAGTCCACATATTAGGTATCGCCACATCCGTATCAACCGGCTCTATAAAAGTATCACATGATCCACCCTGCCGGGTGAACGCAGAAAATGAAAAAAAAAAAAACACTATACCAAGACAGCCATTTTTTGTCACCTTGCCTCACAAAAAGTGTAATAGCAGGCGATCAAAAAGGCGTATTTACCCCAACGTGGTACCAATCAAACCGTCATCTCGTCCCGCAAAAAATGAGACCCTACCTAAGACAATTTCCCAAAAAATAAAAAAAATATGGCTCTCAGAAAATAGCAACACAAAAAAAGATTTTATACTATTTAAAAATGCATCTAATGTGTAAAACTTAACAAAAATAAAAATGATACACATATTGGGTATCAGCACGTCTGTAACAACCTGCTCTATAAAAATCAAAGTCAAAACAGCTATTTTTTTCACCTTGACTCACAAAAAGTGTAATACCAAGCGCTCAAAAAGTCTTAAGTACCCCAAAATGGTACCAATGAAAACATCACCTCATCTCGCAAAAAATTAGCCCCCACATAAGACAATAACTCAAAAAAATTAAAATCAATGGCTCCCGCAAACCAATCCATCAAAATCTGTGCTGCAAAATTCATATGGCGCTCCTTCTATTCTGAGTCCTGCCATGTGCCCCCACAGCAGTTTACCACCACATATGGGGTGTTGCCGTATTCAGGAGAAAATGGGGAACAAATTATGGGGTGCTTTTCTCCTGTTAGCCCTTGTGAAAATGAAAAAAAATTGGGGCTAAAGCAACATTTTATTTGAAGAAATGAAACTTTATTTTCACAGCCAAGTGTTTCCAAATTCCGTAAAATGCTTAGGGGGTCAAAGTGGTCAGTACCCCCCTTAATATATTTTTTGAAGCGTGTAGTTTCCAAAATGGGGTCACTTTTTGAGGGTTTCCATTGTAGGGGTACGTCAGGGTCTCTCAATTACAAAATGGTGCTTAGTTCATTCTAGCAAAATCTACCTCCAAAATCTGTATGGCGCTCCTTTCCTTCTGACCACTGCCACAAACCCATACAGATGTTTACCACCACATATGGGGTATTTCTGTAAACTGCAGAATCAGAGTAATGTATATTGAGGTTTAGTTTGCTGTTAACCCTTGTTGTGTTGCAAGAAAAAATTGCTTAACATGAAAAATCTGCTAAAAAAATAAAATTTTTAAATTTTGTCTCCATTTTCCTTTAATTCTTGTGGAACACCTAAAGCGTTAACAAAGTTTGTAACATCCGTTTTGAATAATTTGAGGGGTGTAGTTTCTAAAATGGGGTGATTTATGGGTGGTTTCCATGATGTAAGCCCCTCAAAATCACTTTATAACTGGTGCTTAAAAAATGGTTTTGGAAATTTTGTTGAAAATTTGAAAAATGGCTTCTAAACTTCTAAGCCTTCTAACGTCCTAAAAAATTATAAAATGATGCCTACATAAAGTAGACATATGGGGAATAATGACTGATAACTATTTTATGAGCGATTACTATCTGTCTTAAAAGAAGAGAAATTCAAATTTAGAAAATTGTGAATTTTTCCAAATTTTTGGTAAATTTGGGATTTTTTTTAAATAAAGGAGAAATATATTGACTCAAATTTACCACTATCATGAAGTACAATGTGTCACGAGAAAACAATCTCAGAATGGCTTGGATAAGTAAAAGCGTTCCAAAGTTATTACCACATAAAGTGACGCATGTCAGAGTTAAAAAATTTGGCTCTGTCCTTAAGGCCAAAACAACCTGCAACGTCAAGGAGTTAATGCTGCAGCCCATCAATGGCCTCAGTGGTAATAGATGGACTAAATAAGAGTTTGTGACAGCTGCCATAATGTGCTGCTCATGTACACGTAATTGCTGAGGGCACTGATTAGCCTCATTTATCCTGTGAGAAAAATCATCACTACCAGTCCAAAGGGACCATAAACAGTCAGTACAGGAGCCATGGGGCTGGAACAGCAGGACTGTCAAAAGGTGAATGTTTTTTTTTTTTCAAGCACTTTCCAGCTGGCCACTTATTTTCATGAATGTTGGATAAAACCTTTCACCACATCTTGCAAAAAAATAAATAACTTCCTATATGTGGCTAATTAAATGGTTCAATTAATAACTAATTAAATAGTTGGTTTACAGAAAAAAAACTGCATGCAATTACACTAGAATTGTTTGGAAAGTAGATATCTCCATTTAGCATATAGTCCCTGCAGAATGCAAATTAGTCACACATTATTTGGAAAGAATGCAGTACACGAAAACTAACAATTAATTGATAGCTGGTACATGTGCCTCTGTATGTTTTCAGGTTCCTAAAATTATATTATTTCTCTCAGCTGTAGCATTATCAAAATAACATATAAGCTCATCATATGCTTATTGGTTATTTTAGTAATATTACTTTTCATGATAGCACTTTATTCTGTTTCGTTCAATTCTGTTACCCTCAGAAACCAATTACTTTTAGGAAAGCTTTTTAATAACCATGTAATTGGATCTATTCTCAGCTCAACAATTATGCATATAACTTCAGCATTGTAAAAATGCTGAAAATGCAGCTATAGTTTAATGTTCTATAATGTTTCAGAGTGTTAAATGTATGAGAGAGTTTTCATATGCTTTAACAGCTGTTAAAAATGAAAATTATTTATTATTTTACTACCAATATTTTTTCTTTTAAAGGGTCGAATTTCCTTCACACCCCTTTTTTTGTTCTTTTCATGCATTAAAAAGCAAACACAAAATAACCTTAAAGAGTCATTGTACTTTCACACAATTTCATTTATTAGAGAATAAGTTGCAGGCCACTGTGTGTTGTTAGGCTAGATCTATCCCTGGTAACAGAGACTCAGAGGAAAGCTGAGAGGAAGTGGTGGCATGGCAGAGCTAGATGAGAGCCTGATAAAACAACTGCTTCTTAACATCATAGGAGCCTCTTGTAAATGTGATTTATCCCTCCTTATCAGCTTTTTTGTCACTGCATAAAGTACTGGCAGAAGGAAGACACCCACTGCTCATTAGAGAAATGCATTTAGCCATGCAGCTGAAACAGGTCATAATATGGCTGAAAGAGACTTTAGGGAAGCCCAAACATAACAGTTCATTCACAGTTATGATTGCACGAAGAAGCACAGCTTTAAGGTCCACTTTAATTAAAATATTGCACCTTTTGTGTATACAGCTCCTAAAATATTGCACCTTTTGTGTATACAGCTTGACAACAGACCACAAAAAAATCCTGTGTAGTCAGATCTTACAATCATACTACTTTCTATTTCTCTACTATTTGTCACCATTAGACATAAGTGAATTTCTTGAAATTTGTTTCAGGTCCAATTATAAGAAATCAGTCATCATAAAATGACTGTCCCTACACATTAAACAACACTCCCACAAAAGGAAAAACTGTGCTGGCTCTTCCCATTTGATTCAGTCATAATGAAAGAAGGCAAACAGATCACTGTCCCAGGAAATCTTCAACAAGTCTGGGACTGTCTTCAGATAACTGTAGTGGATGTGCTGTCTTGGATGCCAGTTTATGATGGCTTTTCCTTTACCCCATCTTCTGAAACCAGAAGACTGGTACACAGCTGAAAAAACAAATCTCCCAAGGCCAGTAAGAAAGACTGTCACAGAGGAATCATTCAGAGAACTGAGCTGCCTTCACTGTGCCTTCCAACCTCAGGACTGGACTGTTCCTCTTGACTCCATGTTGTTGATCTGTTCAACTGTAAGTGACCGCCAATGGGGTGTTCTATTTGCAGCATCTTACTGTAGATGTTGTAGGTCAGTTGCCAAGTTTGCAATTTCAGTTCCATAATGGGCCTATTTATCAAGGTTTTAACTCTCATCCCCAGTCACACAGTCAGGTCATACTGAAAAAAGATAATTCCATTATTACGTTCCAAGAAACTCACTTTCGCCCAAACTATTTACTAAACCTTTCTTACTCTAAGTTTCCCAAATGGTTTCATAGCTGTCAGTCCACTTCTGCATCCAAATGGGTTAGAATTGCGAGCGCTGCTGCTTTTTCTTCAAAGTTTAACTACACTTCATCTCTTATGTAGCAGCAGCACAGTGTAATTACAACTGTTCCATCCCACTCAAGTAAATGGGATGAGCAGGTGTAATTGGGGTAAGGCCCAGAGTCAGGTTTCCTGAACCAGTTTTGAAAGCCAAAATCAGGAGTATATCATAAAAGAAGAGAACCTATAAAGGACAGATACAACTTCTCCTCTTCCAGGTCTTAGTTTCCAAAACTAGATTCAGAAACCTGAACGTGTGACTGTACCCTTACACTGTACCTCTACTACAAAAAAGATGGCATGCAAGTACTTTTGAAGAGGAAGCAGTGCTTGTACGAGTGCCGTGACCCGGAGTTGCCAGGAGTTGGCAATATTAAGCCACTGGAAATATCTGTTAACATGTCCAGAGGCAAAAGGCAGGGCTGCTCCCCATCCCCATCTTTGTTCATCATAGTTATCAAGACACTAATCCAACATATCAACAGTATAAAAATTACCGTACACTTCATTGCCTCCTTTGCGGATGATTTGCTCATCATTCTCACTAATTCTAGCATAGCCCTTCCTGAAGTATTATCCACTTTTGAATCAGGCTACTTTCACATGAACGTTGTGTTTTGCGGTCACCAAATTGCGGGTCCGCAAAAAAAACGGATGTCGTATGTATGGCATCCGCTTTTTTTTTGCGGATCCATTATAACAATGCCTATCCTTGTCCGTTTTGCGGACAAAAATAGGACATGTTCTATTTTTTTTGCGGGGCTACGGAACGGGCATACGGATGCAGACAGCACACCGTATGCTCTCAGTATTTTTTGCTGACTCATAGAAATGAATGGATCCGCATTTTTCATGTGAAAAATGCGGATCGGAGCCCGCAAAAAATACTGTCGTGTGAAAGAGGCCTCATACTCAGAATAGGTTATCAATATCAGATTGGTGGGGTTATGACTCCTGGAAAGCCCACTGATCAGCAGTCTGAAGGGGTTGTAGCGCTTGTTTGAGAGCTGCTTTTTCTTCAGTGTTTACCTGCAAGCTGTCGACACTACAGCAGTGGTGCAGGGTAATTACAACTGTTCTGTCCCATTCACATGAATAGAATGGAGCAGTTGTAATTACCCTGCGCGGTCGCTACAATGTCGATGGTTTACAGGTAAACACTGAATGCTGCACTTGCACATGCTCTGCAACCCATTCAGACAGCTGATCAGCAAGGGTGCCTGGAGCCCCAATGATTTGATATTGATATCTGATAACATATCCTGAGGATACATCATTAACTGCTTCCTATACTAGTACGGCGCTGGTCAATTCTTTAAAGATGGCACATGATCTGCTCAGCTTCACGTCCATGACCGCCGGTTGCGAACATCTAACACTACAAATACTGTACGTGGTCAAACCTCACCATGGCATCTGAGTGTGTGCACACCTGGGTATGCTCCGGCTCTCTCCAGCAGCAATTGAAGGAGCCGGCGCTTGTATGCAGCAGCACCTGCTGTAAGAATAAAGTTTTTGAAAAATAAAAAAAAAATCTAAAATTTCAATTCACCCCCCTTTCCCCAAAATAAACAAAAACACATTATTGGTATCGCCATGTGCGAAATCACCCATACTATAAAAATATAAAAATATTTTCCCCATACGGCAATCAATGAAATGGAAAAAAACATAAAAATGGACGATGTCCCCCATTGACAAACGGAGAAAAGATCAAATCAAAAAAGCCAATTCTCAGTTTTTGGTTGCTTCATTTCCCACAGAAAATTTAATTAGAATAAAAGAAACTGGTCAGTTCTATTGCACATCGAACATCATAAATAAAAAGAAAACCTCATAAAACTGTGGCTGAATTGCTATTTTTTTTCCAATTCCACCGCATTTTAATTTTTTTTCTTGCTTCCCACTATCATATGCAATATTAAATGGTAGCGTTGGAAAGTGCAAATTGTCCTTCAAAAAACAAGCTCTACTACGGCTATGTGATTGAAAAAAAAAAAGGTATGGTTCTGGAAAGGCAAGTAAAAAGGGGGAGACAGCACTACTCACTCCAAATTTGGATTCCAATGGTGGCGGTGCCAGAAGTGTTAGGCCCTAGCCTGTTGGGCCCCAGATACATGCAATAAGGACAGATTACCGCAGCACTCTCTGTCTTCAGCAAAATAAGGATTTATTCACTAACAATGCAATGTTCCAACTACACAGAGTCTTTATAAAGCAAGTGTACACCAGGAGTGCATGACATATAGGCCCCGTTCAGACGGCCATATTTTTGCGGGTCCGCATTACTTGTCCGTGCGTACGGACAAATATAGGACATGTTCTATCTTTTCTTGCAGAGCCGCCCATAGAGGTGAACGGGCCCGCCCCTATTCCGCAAATTTGCGGAATAGGTGCGGACCCGTTCACACGGTCATGTGAACGGGCCCATATATAGAGAGAAAAAGAACTAACAAGTGGGAGAGGCCACCCAGCGAGGGTCAGCCCCACCCTGTAATGACATCACTTTTGTGCATAAATTAAGTGAAAAAATAAACAAATAAATAAACATATACAAATATTGTGTCAATTATTATACTGGAAAAGTGTCTTTTAATATGTATATAATACCACACTGACGTTTTAACAAGCATCCAAGGCTGAAAGGGGAACAGCATCCTGGACGTGTAATGGCGTGGCGTCCCTCCATACTGACAGCGCATGCGCTGTCTCATGTGGGGAATGGTGGGAGTTTTCTAAGATAACATAAAACCCCATTGTGGCCAAAACACATATAAGGGGCCAGCGCTAGTTTACTGTGGCCCTGGGGATAGCGGCCGCTTAACTAGAGAAGAAATAAACATTAATTGTGTTGCCATCCTGTGGTTAGAATGTACCGTCGGACGGGAGGCATAGGGGATTGCGCATGCGCAGGCCATAACTAGGCACCCAGGATGCGTACTTCCAGTAAAATACTAGAATGTATTGGCTGAAAAGAGGAAAGGCCGTTCTGGGTGAAAGATTGTTATGGTAACTGAAGGACCCTGTGTAACATAGGGGCATAAATATTGACATGTGGCTTGAGTAAAACATTACCAATACCACGTAGGAAGATAATGAGTAGTCCGGCAATCCAAGGGGAACGATCCTAAAAATATGAAATAAAGTTAGAGGGCAACGTAAATTGCACAATTAGGTTGTATGTATAACTAAAAATTATAGCGACTAGTAATAGGCCAAAGGGGCTGTGCACACATTGGGAATAGGTGTCGGTCAAAATACCCTCAGTGACCTGGTAGGAACCCCTCTGGACACGGAGTCTAGACCGTCACCTGACACACACACTTTCTGGTCGGCCAAGGCATCTCGGCTGGTGTCCCACCCCATTTATGGGGAGGCCAGCGAGAAAAGGGCTCAACCAACAATTCTCATACCTGCACAGCCTCTGGGATAGTGTCAGGGCTGGCAGTCATTGCACCCGTTCTGCTGGTCCTGTCTCTGACTCTGGTGGCGATGTGGTTGTCCGTGGCCAGGCTTCTTCCGCTATTTCGTCAGGCTCCTCCTCCAGCCGACGGTCTCTGGCTGTGGATGCGCGTCCAAGGCAGGGGACGCGCGCGACGATCATAAGTGCCAGGGACGTGGCTGGTGCGCACACTCGCTCGCGGCCTGTTACTGGTCGCCGGAAAACGCGAGCAATATAGTCTGTGTTTATTTTCTGGTTCATCTGGTATCTCATGTGTTAAGTTTTGTTCCTTGCATTCTCCTCCCAGTCAGCTGGTTCGGTGGGGTCTGCTAGGTATTTAAGGACCTCAAATGTGAGCCTTGCTGCCAGTGTTTGGAGTCTCCTTGCTACTACCTGGTTTGTCATTTGTGCTCTGCAGTTTAGATTCTAGTTTGTTCTTTGACCCTTGGCGTGTTTTGTGACTACTCTTGGCTTGCTGATTTTGTTCCTGACGTACTCTCCTGGTTTTGACGCAGCTATCTGACTATCCATTTTGGTTCTTGTTTGTCTGTCTTGTTTGTTTTCCCTTCCCCTGCAGTTTTGCTAGTGTATTTCGAGTCTTCAGGTTGTCGACTCAGGGTTTAGCCTGAGTAGGCAATAGGCAGGGAAAGGGGTTGGGATTAAGCTTAGGGATCACTTTCCCCTTATCTGTGTATCCCAGCCCTGACAGATAGATGTCCCGTGTTAATGGCCAGGATAGGCTCAGAGTAGGGGGGCTGAGGGTGGTCCATATTTAGTGGACCTGCCCCATCCCTCCCTTCAATATTGTCAATAGTCCCTAGAAATTAAAAAAACACAACTCTGATGTTGCGACTTACAGTTCATTAAAGAGGAAAACAAGCCTCATATGTAATGGGAACATACCCAATTGGACTGCCATAAACAGACAACATTAACTCATATGGAAGTCTATGCCACCAGGATCGTTATACCCCGTTGATGTGGGGTCTACCTTACATTCTCCCGCAATGTCACAAAAACTTCAAGAGCAGTCATATTCAAAACTTGTAATGTGAGTGTGGTACCCCTAAGGATGAGAAGAGATAAAAATTATCAGTGCATAAAGTGGCAGTTAAAATACACAGCGATGCTGGGCACATATTAGTAACATATCATACAGTGGCTAGATTAAACAAAGTCCAAGGGGCGCCTAGAAGAGGGAGCCCACCTTGAGTTCACGATTTAGTCTCTTAAGTTCCATTGTGTCCAGTTCAAAGATCTTAGGTTCCATTGTGTCCAGTCTTTTTAACAATTGTAGGGGGGTATACCATAAATTATCCTAAATATCAATAGTGTGATATTATGCTTCATTTTCAAGAAGGAAGGGAAAGGCAGGGAGCACAAAACGAAAACGCAAAAACTAAAAAATCTCTAGGTTAGAAAGAGATAATATCCAAAAACCAGACAAACCCTTTAAAGTTCATTTGTAAAACTCTTGGACAACCACTATAACTTACCTTCCACATATAAACTGGAAAACAATGAAATGTAGACAAATGGGAAACACTATGAAACAAAGATAATGATAAATGAAATATCATGATACCATATAGGACCAAAAGTTCTAAATATTCCCTTTGCTACTTCCAGTGCTCAAGCTCCAGTTTTATGAGGACAAAAGCAAATCTGGCAGTTGTGACATGTTAACTCAAGTTTCTGTCACATGAAGCTAATAAGAAATAATAGTCACAAACCACCAAATCATTCTAGTTTGTTCATATGGCATGAGACCATTGCTTACACTCCCAATACACTTCATGAGTAGCTGTCATTATTCATCAGAAATGAATGAAGGGATCATACTCAATATTTGCAGCAAAACTACAAAGAAATAATGTGATTATGACGGATTTGGATAGGGATAAAGTACATTACTTAGAATTATTCATTTGAAGGCATTCTTCAAGCTTCAGTCCCAGGCTCGCACTATATAACAGAATCAATATATAGAAAGTGCACCAAAGCTATTTCAAAGGGAAGTCTTTTCTTTTTTCATATCTTTCATCCTGCAGACATGTCGGTCTATCAGCAAAAAAGATAGTTATATACAGTGTCTATAAAAAGCATGTCCCTTCTTGTGTTCAGCTTTACCATGTAAAATTGAGTCTCTGTATTATGCCAAATGCATTTAGGCCTCTTTGTGAAAATGTTGTAAAAGAATTTTGTATAGTGACCTTTTGCTGTCATTCTCAATTTCCAATTCCATTATTAAATACAGGTGCACAAAAGTATGAGACCCTGACAACATTTTCATTGAAAACATAGGAGTTATGTTAAGATATAACCCCTGTGACAATATGATATACCTACACACTGGTCATCAGGAATGTCTGGGCCTAGTAGAGTCAAAGAGCCTTGGCCAAGGTGGTAGTGGGTCTGTGTGGGGAGGAGGGGGCCAGGTGAACACAAAATGACAGGAGTTTTGTGAAGTGATAGGGATTTAAGGGAGACAAGGACTTAGTGGGGGCAACAGGAAGACAGTTAGTGGAAGAAACTCTGTGCAGGGACAGAGACACAAAGCAGAAGAAGCTCTGTGAGGACAACAGACAAGGAGGAAAGGAGGCTAAGGTACCGGTGAGTATGGTGCTGCCATTACTCATTGCTCCCTGGTCCTCTTTATCTGGTGCTAGCACTGCACTATGCTCTGAAAGCATACAGTTTTAGGATGTAATGCATGCATGTAGGCAAGGACTATAACTTAACACTGAGCAACAACAGGATGCAATGCAGTGCTGGCACCAGGACACAGTGCTGAGCTGAAGTGGTGTCCAGAGGAAAAGAGGAGATGTCTGCATTTAGGAGACAGAGGCAACAGTGGTCTGACCTTGGGTCTGGACGAATTTGGGGGCTGATTTGTGGTTTAATCTTTCGTCTGTATAAATTTGGCAACTAATCTGAGAGTCTGTATACTTTTTTGTCTGATTTGAGGTCTGATTTAGGGTATTATCTGGGGTCTGTATAAAATTGGGGTCTGATCTGGGTCTGTATGAATTTGGGTTTTGATCTGGAGGTCTGTATAAATTTGGTGTCTGATATGGTATTTGTATGAACTTGGGTCTGATTTTGGGTGTAATCTGGGGTCTGTATACATGTAGAGTCTGATCTGGGTTCTATATTAATTTGGTCTGTATGAATTTGCAGGGCTGATTAGAAGTTTGTTTAAATTTGAGGGCTTAGCTGGGGTCTGTATGAATTCTGAGGTCTAGTCTGGGAGTTTATATTCATTTTGGGGGGTTTGGGGAGTGTATATTGGGGAGGTTTTGGGGACTTTATATTCATCTAGGGTCTGCATTAAGAAGGGGATATCCAGACATATGAAATTTATATTTGAAAACTGATTAGACTGGCAGAAAAAATAGTGATACCTCTGTTATCCCAGTGTTCTCACCAGTAGAAAAGCTCCTGGCATCATTCCCGGGAGTGGCCGTCTGAGATTAAACGTGTAGTGGTGAGTATTGTATTGTATCGTATTTGTACACGGCAGCCGGTCAACTGAAATTTTTTTCTGTGCAGCCCATATATCCGTCTGAGTTTGAGAGCCCTGGTATAGACTCACTTGACTGACTAGATCTGTTCTTGGTCTTGCTGCTCAGTCTTGCACCTGGACTGCCTTCTGGATTACTGAAACTGGCCTGCATTAAATCCCTGCCTCCTCTCCACAGGCAGCATGTTTTTCTGCTGTGAGGAGATGGGGTCAGACACCAAGATACTGTACCAAGATACATGCATGGGGGCCCTGTTTTACTCATGTGTAGGTAAGGGTATTGATGGAACTCAAGGGGCCTCAGAAATTGCAATATTTTTAAGAGGCGGTGGCAAGAAGTGGCAAGTCACCCTGTTTTAACCACCAAACAGTTTTCCCCAAGCTCAGCTCGGGTTCTGGGAAATGCTGTTACTTGTCCTCATTAGTGACTTTGCATTCAGGAGAAGGCTTGATTGCCATAACAAAGCATCTCTTACATGCTCTTGCATACATAAATGTTGTATTTTAAAGTTTTATTGCCAAAGCCAATTATGTTCAATCTTTTAGCAAGCATTGGATTAAAAAGAAAAAAATATATTCGTCCATTCACTGAATTTAAACAGAAGGAATTATATGAGATCCTATCCTGCCTCCCCGCAGAGACCTACAAGTTGAACAAATTCAATTTTGCATTATTAAAGCATAAGACAAATGTTCTCTTCCCTCTGCTTATTAGTGAACATAGACATAAGCTATTATACAGAGAAAACTGCTCAACCACAACGGCATGTTTATAAATCAATAATTTATTAGCTGTTTTACATACTAGATTTAATTTCTCATAGTATCATCAAACTTAATTTTAAAAGATATTTATACAACAGAAAACAGATGAATTAGTATTGAAAATGGATTTCTAACATATCTACCTAAAATGCAGAACACCAGCCCACATTTACTAATGTGATTGCACTTAGACCTTGTTGTAAAATTTGGCACAATTTGGTGCATTTTTTGCACAATTTGGTAAATCTAGTCTTAGAAAAATGCACTTCACCTAGCTCGTCAAGAAGGCATGGTTTATTGGGAAAGGGATGTCGCTTAGCGACAAATGGGTCATGGCCTAAGATGCAACATTTTGCACCAGCACTTTGGCACAAGTAAGCCAAGCAATAGGTGGTATAAAGTTAGAAATAAGTGTCCACATACTGTATAAGACTCTGTGTCAGTTGCGTCAATGTGATAAATTTGGTGCATTTATAGATTGCTGTTTGTCTCAGTTTCCGCTGTCTACATTTGAGAGAGGATTACAAAATCTGTCCCATTGTATACAAAGGATATAGTTAGAGGTGTTTTGTTCTTCATAGAAATATTACAATATACAAAATATATACTCAAAACATATAACTTGCCACTAGGGTCTATTTCCTGTGTGTTGACTCACAATTAACCTGTTTTTCCAAGATTAATGCTGATGAACTATCCTCAGGATAGGTCATCAATATCTGATAGGTGGGGGTCCGACACTCAGTACTCCCACCGATCAGCTGTTTGAGAAGGCACCGATGATCCTGTGAGTGCAGCGGTCTTTTTGCGGCTTACCAAGCACAGGGTCGTACATTGTATAGCAGCTGTTCATTGTATCATGCTCAGCCCCATTCACTTCAATGAGCACAATACCAAACACTAGAAATGAGCAAAGCTTTGAAAAATTCTATTTGGCAGCTTTGCCGAAGTTCACCAAGAAATTCAATTTGTTATGAATTAATTTGTCATGAATTGCTATAAACCAGGTATGCACAGGGCACTCTGCCTAATAAAATTCTTCCGACTTGGTGGCCCAATCTTAGTGTGAAAGCTTGGAAGTTTCTGAACGCCGACAGTAAATTTATGTTGGCAGCCAGGCATTTAAAAATGGCACCCACTAGCTCTAGGATTGTACGCAATGACAGGGACCAGATTGGCTTAGGCTACTTTCACACTGGAGTTTTCATTTTCCGGTATTGAGCTCCATCATAAGGGCTCAATACCGGAAAAAAAAAGCTTCAGTTTTGTCCCCATTCATTGTCAATGGGGACAAAACTGAACTGAAGAGAAGGGAATGCTCCTAAATGCATTCCATTCAGTTCTCTTCAGTCTCAAGACCGGAGAGCAAACCGCAACATCCTGTGGTTTGCTCTCCGGTCTGGGCATCCGCACCAAGACAGATCCGGAATGACCCCCAATGCAAGTCAATGGGGACGGATCCGTTCTGTGTGACACAATGGTAAACGGATCCGTCCTCCATAGACTTTCAATGGAGTTCATGACAGATCCGTCACCTTGCACTTTCCCCTCCCTCCAGCAGGGGGCGCTGTGGGGAAACTTACCCTTGTGCACGCCGTCCTCCTCCTCGTCGCTGGTCAGGTCCGGAGCTGGGACAGGTCGGGAGCTGCTGGGACAGGTAAGTAACCCCCCCTCCCCTCCTCCTCATAGTGTCTGATACGTGTGGGTCCGGAGCGCGGTTCCGGCCCCACACTTGCACCTTTGGCAGCACGGATCCGGCGGGACCCTTCACCCGCCGGATCCGTGCTGCCGCTAGTGTGAAAGGGGCCTTAGCTGGTCAGCATGGCTACTCTTCTGGAACATTCTGTGTGCTGGAACATGGAGGTGTAGGTTCCTGACACAATTATAACTTTCTTCTTGCAACAGAAGAGATGGAATTATGAAAAGAATTATAAAAAGTATTTTGATTGAGGGCAAAGTGGCTGGTATTTGGGGTCTGTGGCTAGCATGGGAACTTAGACTCCAAGGTATCCTGGCTTGCAATGTGAGCATTGTGTTTAGCTTTGTGGTTTGCAGCTAGTGAAGAAAATAGACAATAACAAAATAACAATAACATAATAATATGAGCAAATTGATTCTATAGAATCAAAATTCGACCCAAATTTTTTCAAAAATCCGGATCTTAGGTGATTTAATTTGGGAGAATTTTTGCAGAGAGATCAAGAGAGAAAGATAGATGCTTGATTAGATTCCTCAGTCATCCAGCAAATTCAATTTATTCAGCAGAGTCTGACAAGGAGAGAGATAGACAGAGGGCCAAAGATGTTTTCCAGCAGATCAAAGCACTTTTGATTTAGGTAGATTCAGACCTGAATCTAATCACCTGGCTGATTTAGACAAATCAGACCTAAAACTAATTGTAAGAAATTTGCTCATCACTAGAGATGAGCAAATCATTCAAAAAATTATTTGCCAAACATTCGCCGAACTTTTCCTAAGATTCGTATATTCGACTAATAGATTTGTTGTATTTGCGTACAAAATATACGTTATTATGAGCTATTAGCGAACATCCGCGCACTAATAACGAACGTTCACGACGAGAGGCCGCGGAGTGCACTCCTCAGAGGCAGAGCGAATATTCGAAAATGGCATCCAGACAATCCTCGTCATTTAGCTCTGAAGAGCTGAAATTCCTGATCCGGCTGATGGACACAGAGGATTACAATGGCACACACCGCCATCCAAACCAGCATAAGAAGGAGGTGATCCAGCAGGTGATCCAAGGCCTGCGCCATCGTTTCCACACCGTGCGGACCCCTGGCCAGATCCAGCGGAAATAGTCCGCTCTGAAATTCAAATGCCCAGAGCGGTTTAATGAGATCTGCGCAGAGATACGGCAGGTTGAGTAACAAAATATTTGATAAGTAAAAACATGTAAAAAAATTTGTGTACTGTATTGTATATATACCAGCAGTCACTGCGAATAATGAAAAAAGTATAGAAGGACAACGTGGTCGTGCATAGTGCGCTGCAGTAATTTTGTTTCATGCTAGGCAACGCCTCTCTAACTATCGACCCAAACAACTTAAGTGAAGGTATTCTAGTCATTATTGTTAATGGTGCTGGCCGTTCTCCCTTTTGTGTCAGGCAAATGCACTAGTTCGAAAGAAAGTACCCTTATATGCCCCTTCATAGTTAGCGCTTCCTCCTCCTACACACAGACTCAAAGACATGCCCATGCTGCAGCTACTGTCAGTGGGCGATATTCAAAGTATTCCTACCACACCGTGTTAATGATATAAAGAAAGTTATTGCGACAATAACGTTATCTATTGCCATAAATACCTTTTTAGAAGAAAAAAATATGATATGGCCCCCCTCTCACACCCATAATATCTTAATAGTAGTATGTGTTAGTAT
The DNA here is from genome assembly GCA_900303285.1 of Rhinella marina. Lineage (NCBI taxonomy): Eukaryota > Metazoa > Chordata > Amphibia > Anura > Bufonidae > Rhinella > Rhinella marina. The sequence continues at coordinate 51,316 of ONZH01008191.1, forward strand.
TAAAAAGAGTCATCATCTAACAATTGTGTACAACGACAGCGTCACCACCGTCGAGGCAGGACAGCCCCTGAAGTACCTGCAGCCTCTAGTAAGTGTAAAACGGACGGGCCCAGATAATTTTCTACAAAATATATTTGCCAAGAATCTCTAATTTACTAAACAAGCATAGCATTAGCTCCAGAATACTTCATATCTCTATGGCATTATGTGCTTTATCTGGTTAGCAGTGTGCCGTTGCATTGTATGTATTTTCCTTAAGTGTAAAACATATTTAATTTATTTTTCATCCAAGCTGCGTGGGAGTGCAGCTGCAGTAAGAGCACTAGTGGTTAGGAACGGGATCCTCCAGCCCCAAACTATTCCCATGTAGCTACAACTGTTCATTAGAGTTGAATGTAAGGCTACTTCTACACTAGCAGCAGCCCGGATCCAGCGGGTGAAGGGTCCCTCCGGATCCGCGCTGCAACAGGTACACGTGTGGGGACGGAACCGCGCTCCGGCCCAAATTCACTGTAATGGGGGTGGGCCGAGGATCCGGCCTCAGCATGTTAACCCCTGCTGAGAGGCAGCCGGAGCGAAAATACAACATGTAACTGTTGTTACCACAGAGGAGCTGCTCTCACCATCCTCCACCCCAGCGAGAGAGGACCCCACCTGCCCCTCTAACACCACCAGCCCAGCTACCAAAGTAGAAGGTAGGTAAAAAAAGTGTAATGGGTGGACCTTCTGTCTTCAAAATATGAGCTAAATGTATGCTTTATCTTTGGTAGCTCCAACCGACAGGGAGCAGTTTTCCCCTGGACCATGGGAAGACCATGCCGTATGGGTGTCCAGTAAGTACTACAAAAGGCTCAGTCTGTACAGAATACATGTCACAGAATAAGTCGCTCCAGTACATTAAAGTTTAGATTTTTTTTGTGGGACAACCACTGTAACCCCATCATACAAACTAAGTACATAACTGTTTCCACCCCTACAGACATCCCCAATGACTTCGAAGTGGAGGCTGGATTACGGCGCCATGGGTCCAGGCTCCACGCTGCCTCACGGCTCATTCGTGGCCTGCAGCTGGAGCTGCAAGAGCTGCAGGACATGATGACCCGACGTCGGCAAAGGCCGGCATAATCTTATGTTTTTGTTCCTTTCTTTTGTTTATTATATTATTTATTTGTTAAATATAAGTTTTTATTTATTACTAAAATATTCTTGAAAAACCTGTGTTTTGAGTGTTTTGTTAAACCTTTAACAACTTCCTGATCCTGACATAGTGTGAAGAAGACAGAGTTTTTTTCCCATGGCCATTTTCCCATATTAATGAACACAGCGGTGTCTGCCGGCCGAAGTATTACTACATTACACACACTCCTGTTCACTGATTCCAATTGACAGACAGAAAAATAAAAAAGGTTTGGCTTGTATGGGCAACAATCCTGTACATTCTACCTTAACATAGGCAGTGAAAATTATATATGAGCTTTTTATAGCTGCCCCGGCCAGTAGTAGAAGGGGATGGGGTATATCAGCATAGAGTGATAGGTAAAATAAATACAACAGACTGCAGTGGTGTATAACAATGTCCGCTAATATAACTTGTACGGGAGGCAGAGGCAGTGTAAAAAAATGTATTTATTTATTTTTTTAAATATATATTATACACATATATATATATTTTTTTTTTTTTGGAGGGGGGGGGACTAAAGGCTGAGGCTCCAAAACAAACTTAACAATACTAAATAGAACTATTAGTAACGTTAACTAACAACAGCTACTCTCCTACTAAGCGTAGAAAACAGAGGTGGAGGTAGACAACAGTGTTTAGTTTTGAAATAGGATTTTGGAGACTTCGGATTCGCACAGCCCATGACATGACACAAGACATTTGGCTTTAAAATTATGGCCCAGCTGACAGCAACAGTGGGAAGTCACTCAGACTATTCTGCCCTGCAAGGCCTGATCTAATCACCACCAGCATCAGCAAGAGGAGTATGAAATTCGGATGTAATCCAGCCTTTATTCATTTTTATAAAGGTATTTTTTTTTAACACTGCCCGGTGACAGATTTGTCCTTTTGGGTGTCACCCCCCCCCCCAACGGCACTAAAAACCCTCTCTGACATGACACTTGAGGCTGGGCAGGAAAAAAGCCCTAGTGCATAGAGGGACAGTTCCGGCCACTGTTGTAATCTGCCTGCCCAGAAGTCCAGGGGGTCTGAGAAGAGGCTTTGTAAGCCAGACTGCAGGTATGCCTGAACCTGCTCATTGAGGTGGGTGATCTGGGCCTGCTCACTTGGCTGTAGCTGTTGGGAGCCTGCAGAGAAAAATTCCTGCAGCATACTAATTAGGCTTAACTGGCTGCTGCTGGTTGTGGCAGAAGGTGGATTACTCGGCCGGACCTCCTTCTCAGACATGCTGGCAGCAGGCTGGGGCTGGCTGAAAGCTGTGGCCAGGTTACTACGTAGCTTCTCCTGCAATGATACTAATTTCTCTTCCCTTTTCTGGGGAGGAAAACAATCCCCCATGTTGGATTGATACCGCGGGCCCAGAAGCATCGCCAGCCAGTATTCGTCAGTCTGCCTTATGTTTAGGATACGCCTGTCAGTGCGTAAGCATGTGAGCATACAACTCGCCATCCTGCCCAGCGTGCCTGAGAGTCCACTTATTTCCATCTCAGCCTCTCTCTGAGAAACTGCTGTGTCCCTGAAAGTCTCATCATCCTCATCCTCCATCTGTGTCTCCTCCTCCTCCTGGTCATCATCACCCTCATTAAAATCCTCCTCCTCTTCCCCCTCCTCTAACTGAAGCTCCTGATCCGCATCCTCCTCCTGCTCCCCAAGGGAACTTTGGCGTTGGGGCTCCCCTACAGTGATAGCATGGCGGGTAGACAAATGGCCAGGATTTCCTTCCCCCATTGTCCCCTGCTGCATGAGCGTGAGTGTTTTTTCCAGCACAAATATTATTGAAATTATGTCATTCACACTGCAGCTGTCCCGGCTGACCAATTTGGTGGATTCTTCTAAGGGCCTTAGAACAGTGCAGGCATCTCAGACCAGCCTCCACTGCCGGAAATCAAAGCCACACCTGCTCCCTATGCTGGAAGATTCTGGCTGCTGCTGGAAAAAATCGTCCACTGCTCTACGCTGCTCTAGGAGTCGCTGCAACATATGAAGAGTGGAATTCCACCGGGTCGCCACGTCACCTATTAAGCGGTGTGATATAATATTGCTTTGCTTTGTGACACACCGCTGAGTGGCTGTTATAGGGTTCCCACCCCACTGTAATACTCTTGAAAATAACAGCCTTCACTAAGAATATATTTGATTCTTGCTTTTATTGGCATATATTTTGTGTGTAAACGTTTTCGGCTTATATCAGCCTTCATCAGACACTGAAAAAATCAAATAATACAATATAATACAAATAAAGTATAATACAAAATTGAAGAATGACATATTTACTTCATGATAAATATGCAAATACGTATATATTCTATGATTATAGTTTCATCAAAATTATCATCATGTACACGGTATGATCCACATCGTAGTTCCAAATAGTTCCGAAAATCCGGGAATGGGGAATGCCAAGGTTCAACTGTACATATGTATGTAGTTCAGAAAAAAGGACCAATCGCTTCAAGAAATAATTCATAGAAAGAGAGGCTCAACAGTATATTACTTACAGGGAGATAGTCCCTGTTATTCTAGGAAATAACTTCCTGGACTTTAGAAGGCTATGCCCAGTGTTGCCCTCAGAGTAGTGTACTTAAACTTATATTAGGATCGTAGGACTTACCTTTGCCAAATAGCGCTGGTGGAAGTAGGGGATCGTAAGGTGGGCGCTGCTGCAATACTGCTCAGGGAGGCGCCATGTGTATCTGAAGTGGCGTCCTCCTTTAAAGTACCAAGCCGGCGCGTGTAGGTGGCGCGCGCCGGAAGTGGCGTCGGGTGCGTTCCACAGACCGGAAGTGTCCAGCCGTGGAACGCATCCGCGTCCTACTATTCATTTAACAAAGAGGCAGCATGGAATAGTGCGTTTCACTGTGAAACGCAAAGCGGGAGTGTCCGCTCATAAGGGAGGAGTTAGGGAGGAGACAAGGGAGAGATAACAGCTTGACATAGGATGCGTTCCACAGGCCGGAAATGTCCGGCCGTGGAACGTAATCTTGTCAAAGAACTAAAGTAAAATAGGTAGCAAAAAGAAAACAATAGTGATAGAAGGAAATCAGATAAAAGGATACCACCCAGCGCGGCAAATGGGTATTCAACGAGCCTGTGGATGAAATGAAATGAAGTTTAGTATGTGATCAAATACATATTTTCAGATTAAACCGTACAACTCATACTCTCTATTGAGACCTTTTGGTGTTAATGTCTGCAATGTGTGGATCCAGAAGGCTTCACGCCGTCTTAGTAGTTTGATCCTGTCACCACCTCGACGCGATTGTTGTATGTGTTCAATAACTTGAAACTTCAGTTGTGCTATCGTATGCCTGGCTGTGTGGAAATGTGCCGGGATAGGTAGTAACAGGTTTTCTTTGCGAATTGTCGATTTATGCTTGCAGATTCGATCGCGTATTTTCTGAGTTGTCTCCCCTATATATAAGAGTCCACACGGACATTTAATCATGTATACTGCGAAATCTGTATCGCAGGTAAAAAAGTCCTTAATAGGATATGACTTGCCGGTGTGGGGATGGTATATCTCTGATCCTTTTTGTACGTGCGAACATTGTAGGCAATGATGGCATGGAAAGGTGCCCTGTCGTTGGGTCTTTAAAAAGATCTGACGAGGAGTTCTAATGGATGACCCACTGTCAGCACGTACAAGTGAATCACGGAGATTCTTAGTTCTCCGTGTACATATTAAAGGTTTTGTGTGAAACTCCTCTATGTGGGGATAGGCTTTCTCAAGTAAAGGCCAATGATTATGTATGATGTTGATTACTTTGCGAGCAGTGGGATGGTAAGTATGTACAAAAGGAATCCGTTTGTATACTGGTTGTTTGGAAGATGTCATGTGTTGTCTGAGATCTAGAGCCTTGAGGGGATATCCACGTGCTAGAAATCTTTGTTGCATTTCTTCCAGTCTTTGAGACTGGAGGGAAGGATTCTGTATAATCCTACGTACTCGTTGAAATTGAGACCCTGGTATTGCTTTTCTAGTGTTCAATGAATGGAAACTGTCATAGTGTAATAAGTTGTTTCTATCGGTAGGTTTCCGGTATAAGTCTGTTGTAAGAGTGCCTGATGGATCTTTGATAACTACTGTATCCAGGAAGTTCACTGAGTGGGAATCGTAATGTAAAGTAAATTGTAGGTTGTGATCAATGGAATTCAAGTAACCATGAAACTGATGTAGTGAGTCGTGGTTACCTTGCCAGATACAAAAGATGTCATCTATATACCTTTTCCAAAAAATTGCATGAGATTGGAACTGAATATTCGGATATAAATGTGTTTCCTCGAAGTCTGCCATGAAGCAATTGGCGTAAGGTGGGGCCAAATTGGACCCCATGGCGGTCCCCTGAATCTGAAGGTAGAAATCATCTTCAAACATGAAAAAGTTGTTCATTAGAACCAAATTGAGTAACTCTAAAGTAAATGACTGCACATATGGGTCTAGTTCAGTGGATATCAGTAGTCTGCGTACTGCCTCTATACCTCTATCATGTCTGATAGAGGTGTAGAGGCTTGTCACATCCCAAGTGACCAAAAGGGTATCACTATCCAGTGCAGTCAGACCTCTGATCAGCTGCAGAAAAGAGGTGGTATCCAGTAAAAATGATCTCGTCTTTTTGATGTATGGAGTTAGGATTTTTTCTACATATATGGATAGGGGAGATAGGATGGACTCTGTAGAGGCCACTATGGGGCGTCCTGGGGGATTTTGTAGGTCCTTATGCACTTTTGGTAAAATGTAAAAAACTGGTATCACAGGATTTGTATTGGTAAGGAAGGAAACTGTAGCCTCATCTATGACTCCTTGTGATTTGTACTGATCTACTACCCTTTTGATGTGTGATGTTATCTGCAAGGTTGGGTTATGTTGAAGTTTCTGGTATACTGTTGTATCTGATAATTGGCGATGGATTTCTGACAGATATTGTTCCTTATCCATCATAACTAGGGCACCCCCTTTATCTGCAGGTTTGAACACCACTCTTTTAAGATTCTTAAGTGTCTGTAGGGCTTGTCTCTCACATGGTTTAATATTAGACAGGTATTTGTATTTCCCTTTCATGAGATCTTTCCTGAATACTTCGAAATCTTTAAGTACTAATTGTGTGAAGGTTTCTACTGGAGAGTGATTTCTAGGTGGCATAAAAGAACTCTTGTTGTATAGACCTAACTCCTCTAATTTGATTAGAGGAGTGGGTCCTTGGACATGCCTCTGTTGAATTTCTTGTTTTCCTGAAAAGTGTACTTTCAAACGAATATTTCTAAAAAGACGTTGTAGGTCTAAGTCTAACTGAAATGTATCAATGGCGGAGGATGGACAAAATGAAAGGCCTTTCTGAAGTAGGCGTAATTCAGCGGGACTAAGTGTGTGTGTAGAAATATTAATAACCAAAGAATCTACCTGAGATCTGGTAGTCACAGATGTCAATGCTTGAGTTCCTGGAGTGTCCCGTCTAGGTCCTTGTTTGGGACCTTTCTTTTGACGCTGTCCTCCTTGTCTTGATGAGCGATAAGAATCACCGCTTGAAGTAGAACGTATAGAATCCACTGATGTTGACCTTTGAGGTCCCTGTCGTCGTGCTTGAAATGAGGTCTCACTCCAATTGTAGACCCTATTTTGCCGGTAGTCTTCACTATCACGTAGGAACTTTTTCCTCTTGGTTGTCTCAACCTCTTTTCTGTGTTCCGCTAGCATGTTCGTGATCTTATCTTGTAGCTGAAGAAATTCATCTTTTGTTAAGGTATTCTGTAATTGTGTCTCTGCTGCCTGAATCTGCTCCTTGGTTTTAGAACACGCCTGTTGCAGATGTTGCAATGTCAGAGCCATAATGTCAAATGAACATTTGTTCAGGATATATTCAAATTTCTGACAAAAGACTGGATCGTCTTTGAAAAAGGTAGGTCGAGTCCGTATACGGAGTCCTCTTGGGATTCGTTGAGTTCTAAGATATTCAGCCAGAGTAGCTCTGTGGAGGTCATAATTAAGTAGTCGCCGTGATTCTCGTTCCAGGTCACGGGCCTGTATTTCACTTGCCGGAGTTTTCAAAAAATCTCCTGAAATTGTGACTTGAGACAATATCTCAGAAATTTCATCCTGTTCAAAGGATAAGACGTTACTCGCCATCTTCAAGATGCGTATGTCATCAAATTCGGGAAGATATAATATTGCTTTGCTTTGTGACACACCGCTGAGTGGCTGTTATAGGGTTCCCACCCCACTGTAATACTCTTGAAAATAACAGCCTTCACTAAGAATATATTTGATTCTTGCTTTTATTGGCATATATTTTGTGTGTAAACGTTTTCGGCTTATATCAGCCTTCATCAGACACTGAAAAAATCAAATAATACAATATAATACAAATAAAGTATAATACAAAATTGAAGAATGACATATTTACTTCATGATAAATATGCATATACGTATATATTCTATGATTATAGTTTCATCAAAATTATCATCATGTACACGGTATGATCCACATCGTAGTTCCAAATAGTTCCGAAAATCCGGGAATGGGGAATGCCAAGGTTCAACTGTACATATGTATGTAGTTCAGAAAAAAGGACCAATCGCTTCAAGAAATAATTCATAGAAAGAGAGGCTCAACAGTATATTACTTACAGGGAGATAGTCCCTGTTATTCTAGGAAATAACTTCCTGGACTTTAGAAGGCTATGCCCAGTGTTGCCCTCAGAGTAGTGTACTTAAACTTATATTAGGATCGTAGGACTTACCTTTGCCAAATAGCGCTGGTGGAAGTAGGGGATCGTAAGGTGGGCGCTGCTGCAATACTGCTCAGGGAGGCGCCATGTGTATCTGAAGTGGCGTCCTCCCTTTAAAGTACCAAGCCGGCGCGTGTAGGTGGCGCGCGCCGGAAGTGGCGTCGGGTGCGTTCCACAGACCGGAAGTGTCCAGCCGTGGAACGCATCAGCGTCCTACTATTCATTTAACAAAGAGGCAGCATGGAATAGTGCGTTTCACTGTGAAACGCAAAGCGGGAGTGTCCGCTCATAAGGGAGGAGTTAGGGAGGAGACAAGGGAGAGATAACAGCTTGACATAGGATGCGTTCCACAGGCCGGAAATGTCCGGCCGTGGAACGTAATCTTGTCAAGAACTAAAGTAAAATAGGTAGCAAAAAGAAAACAATAGTGATAGAAGGAAATCAGATAAAAGGATACCACCAGGCACTCAAAGATCCATCAGGCACTCTTACAACAGACTTATACCGGAAACCTACCGATAGAAACAACTTATTACACTATGACAGTTTCCATTCATTGAACACTAGAAAAGCAATACCAGGGTCTCAATTTCAACGAGTACGTAGGATTATACAGAATCCTTCCCTCCAGTCTCAAAGACTGGAAGAAATGCAACAAAGATTTCTAGCACGTGGATATCCCCTCAAGGCTCTAGATCTCAGACAACACATGACATCTTCCAAACAACCAGTATACAAACGGATTCCTTTTGTACATACTTACCATCCCACTGCTCGCAAAGTAATCAACATCATACATAATCATTGGCCTTTACTTGAGAAAGCCTATCCCCACATAGAGGAGTTTCACACAAAACCTTTAATATGTACACGGAGAACTAAGAATCTCCGTGATTCACTTGTACGTGCTGACAGTGGGTCATCCATTAGAACTCCTCGTCAGATCTTTTTAAAGACCCAACGACAGGGCACCTTTCCATGCCATCATTGCCTACAATGTTCGCACGTACAAAAAGGATCAGAGATATACCATCCCCACACCGGCAAGTCATATCCTATTAAGGACTTTTTTACCTGCGATACAGATTTCGCAGTATACATGATTAAATGTCCGTGTGGACTCTTATATATAGGGGAGACAACTCAGAAAATACGCGATCGAATCTGCAAGCATAAATCGACAATTCGCAAAGAAAACCTGTTACTACCTATCCCGGCACATTTCCACACAGCCAGGCATACGATAGCACAACTGAAGTTTCAAGTTATTGAACACATACAACAATCGCGTCGAGGTGGTGACAGGATCAAACTACTAAGACGGCGTGAAGCCTTCTGGATCCACACATTGCAGACATTAACACCAAAAGGTCTCAATAGAGAGTATGAGTTGTACGGTTTAATCTGAAAATATGTATTTGATCACATACTAAACTTCATTTCATTTCATCCACAGGCTCGTTGAATACCCATTTGCCGCGCTGGTGGTATCCTTTTATCTGATTTCCTTCTATCACTATTGTTTTCTTTTTGCTACCTATTTTACTTTAGTTCTTGACAAGATTACGTTCCACGGCCGGACATTTCCGGCCTGTGGAACGCATCCTATGTCAAGCTGTTATCTCTCCCTTGTCTCCTCCCTAACTCCTCCCTTATGAGCGGACACTCCCGCTTTGCGTTTCACAGTGAAACGCACTATTCCATGCTGCCTCTTTGTTAAATGAATAGTAGGACGCGGATGCGTTCCACGGCTGGACACTTCCGGTCTGTGGAACGCACCCGACGCCACTTCCGGCGCGCGCCACCTACACGCGCCGGCTTGGTACTTTAAAGGGAGGACGCCACTTCAGATACACATGGCGCCTCCCTGAGCAGTATTGCAGCAGCGCCCACCTTACGATCCCCTACTTCCACCAGCGCTATTTGGCAAAGGTAAGTCCTACGATCCTAATATAAGTTTAAGTACACTACTCTGAGGGCAACACTGGGCATAGCCTTCTAAAGTCCAGGAAGTTATTTCCTAGAATAACAGGGACTATCTCCCTGTAAGTAATATACTGTTGAGCCTCTCTTTCTATGAATTATTTCTTGAAGCGATTGGTCCTTTTTTCTGAACTACATACATATGTACAGTTGAACCTTGGCATTCCCCATTCCCGGATTTTCGGAACTATTTGGAACTACGATGTGGATCATACCGTGTACATGATGATAATTTTGATGAAACTATAATCATAGAATATATACGTATATGCATATTTATCATGAAGTAAATATGTCATTCTTCAATTTTGTATTATACTTTATTTGTATTATATTGTATTATTTGATTTTTTCAGTGTCTGATGAAGGCTGATATAAGCCGAAAACGTTTACACACAAAATATATGCCAATAAAAGCAAGAATCAAATATATTCTTAGTGAAGGCTGTTATTTTCAAGAGTATTACAGTGGGGTGGGAACCCTATAACAGCCACTCAGCGGTGTGTCACAAAGCAAAGCAATATTATATCTTCCCGAATTTGATGACATACGCATCTTGAAGATGGCGAGTAACGTCTTATCCTTTGAACAGGATGAAATTTCTGAGATATTGTCTCAAGTCACAATTTCAGGAGATTTTTTGAAAACTCCGGCAAGTGAAATACAGGCCCGTGACCTGGAACGAGAATCACGGCGACTACTTAATTATGACCTCCACAGAGCTACTCTGGCTGAATATCTTAGAACTCAACGAATCCCAAGAGGACTCCGTATACGGACTCGACCTACCTTTTTCAAAGACGATCCAGTCTTTTGTCAGAAATTTGAATATATCCTGAACAAATGTTCATTTGACATTATGGCTCTGACATTGCAACATCTGCAACAGGCGTGTTCTAAAACCAAGGAGCAGATTCAGGCAGCAGAGACACAATTACAGAATACCTTAACAAAAGATGAATTTCTTCAGCTACAAGATAAGATCACGAACATGCTAGCGGAACACAGAAAAGAGGTTGAGACAACCAAGAGGAAAAAGTTCCTACGTGATAGTGAAGACTACCGGCAAAATAGGGTCTACAATTGGAGTGAGACCTCATTTCAAGCACGACGACAGGGACCTCAAAGGTCAACATCAGTGGATTCTATACGTTCTACTTCAAGCGGTGATTCTTATCGCTCATCAAGACAAGGAGGACAGCGTCAAAAGAAAGGTCCCAAACAAGGACCTAGACGGGACACTCCAGGAACTCAAGCATTGACATCTGTGACTACCAGATCTCAGGTAGATTCTTTGGTTATTAATATTTCTACACACACACTTAGTCCCGCTGAATTACGCCTACTTCAGAAAGGCCTTTCATTTTGTCCATCCTCCGCCATTGATACATTTCAGTTAGACTTAGACCTACAACGTCTTTTTAGAAATATTCGTTTGAAAGTACACTTTTCAGGAAAACAAGAAATTCAACAGAGGCATGTCCAAGGACCCACTCCTCTAATCAAATTAGAGGAGTTAGGTCTATACAACAAGAGTTCTTTTATGCCACCTAGAAATCACTCTCCAGTAGAAACCTTCACACAATTAGTACTTAAAGATTTCGAAGTATTCAGGAAAGATCTCATGAAAGGGAAATACAAATACCTGTCTAATATTAAACCATGTGAGAGACAAGCCCTACAGACACTTAAGAATCTTAAAAGAGTGGTGTTCAAACCTGCAGATAAAGGGGGTGCCCTAGTTATGATGGATAAGGAACAATATCTGTCAGAAATCCATCGCCAATTATCAGATACAACAGTATACCAGAAACTTCAACATAACCCAACCTTGCAGATAACATCACACATCAAAAGGGTAGTAGATCAGTACAAATCACAAGGAGTCATAGATGAGGCTACAGTTTCCTTCCTTACCAATACAAATCCTGTGATACCAGTTTTTTACATTTTACCAAAAGTGCATAAGGACCTACAAAATCCCCCAGGACGCCCCATAGTGGCCTCTACAGAGTCCATCCTATCTCCCCTATCCATATATGTAGAAAAAATCCTAACTCCATACATCAAAAAGACGAGATCATTTTTACTGGATACCACCTCTTTTCTGCAGCTGATCAGAGGTCTGACTGCACTGGATAGTGATACCCTTTTGGTCACTTGGGATGTGACAAGCCTCTACACCTCTATCAGACATGATAGAGGTATAGAGGCAGTACGCAGACTACTGATATCCACTGAACTAGACCCATATGTGCAGTCATTTACTTTAGAGTTACTCAATTTGGTTCTAATGAACAACTTTTTCATGTTTGAAGATGATTTCTACCTTCAGATTCAGGGGACCGCCATGGGGTCCAATTTGGCCCCACCTTACGCCAATTGCTTCATGGCAGACTTCGAGGAAACACATTTATATCCGAATATTCAGTTCCAATCTCATGCAATTTTTTGGAAAAGGTATATAGATGACATCTTTTGTATCTGGCAAGGTAACCACGACTCACTACATCAGTTTCATGGTTACTTGAATTCCATTGATCACAACCTACAATTTACTTTACATTACGATTCCCACTCAGTGAACTTCCTGGATACAGTAGTTATCAAAGATCCATCAGGCACTCTTACAACAGACTTATACCGGAAACCTACCGATAGAAACAACTTATTACACTATGACAGTTTCCATTCATTGAACACTAGAAAAGCAATACCAGGGTCTCAATTTCAACGAGTACGTAGGATTATACAGAATCCTTCCCTCCAGTCTCAAAGACTGGAAGAAATGCAACAAAGATTTCTAGCACGTGGATATCCCCTCAAGGCTCTAGATCTCAGACAACACATGACATCTTCCAAACAACCAGTATACAAACGGATTCCTTTTGTACATACTTACCATCCCACTGCTCGCAAAGTAATCAACATCATACATAATCATTGGCCTTTACTTGAGAAAGCCTATCCCCACATAGAGGAGTTTCACACAAAACCTTTTAATATGTACACGGAGAACTAAGAATCTCCGTGATTCACTTGTACGTGCTGACAGTGGGTCATCCATTAGAACTCCTCGTCAGATCTTTTTAAAGACCCAACGACAGGGCACCTTTCCATGCCATCATTGCCTACAATGTTCGCACGTACAAAAAGGATCAGAGATATACCATCCCCACACCGGCAAGTCATATCCTATTAAGGACTTTTTTACCTGCGATACAGATTTCGCAGTATACATGATTAAATGTCCGTGTGGACTCTTATATATAGGGGAGACAACTCAGAAAATACGCGATCGAATCTGCAAGCATAAATCGACAATTCGCAAAGAAAACCTGTTACTACCTATCCCGGCACATTTCCACACAGCCAGGCATACGATAGCACAACTGAAGTTTCAAGTTATTGAACACATACAACAATCGCGTCGAGGTGGTGACAGGATCAAACTACTAAGACGGCGTGAAGCCTTCTGGATCCACACATTGCAGACATTAACACCAAAAGGTCTCAATAGAGAGTATGAGTTGTACGGTTTAATCTGAAAATATGTATTTGATCACATACTAAACTTCATTTCATTTCATCCACAGGCTCGTTGAATACCCATTTGCCGCGCTGGTGGTATCCTTTTATCTGATTTCCTTCTATCACTATTGTTTTCTTTTTGCTACCTATTTTACTTTAGTTCTTGACAAGATTACGTTCCACGGCCGGACATTTCCGGCCTGTGGAACGCATCCTATGTCAAGCTGTTATCTCTCCCTTGTCTCCTCCCTAACTCCTCCCTTATGAGCGGACACTCCCGCTTTGCGTTTCACAGTGAAACGCACTATTCCATGCTGCCTCTTTGTTAAATGAATAGTAGGACGCGGATGCGTTCCACGGCTGGACACTTCCGGTCTGTGGAACGCACCCGACGCCACTTCCGGCGCGCGCCACCTACACGCGCCGGCTTGGTACTTTAAAGGGAGGACGCCACTTCAGATACACATGGCGCCTCCCTGAGCAGTATTGCAGCAGCGCCCACCTTACGATCCCCTACTTCCACCAGCGCTATTTGGCAAAGGTAAGTCCTACGATCCTAATATAAGTTTAAGTACACTACTCTGAGGGCAACACTGGGCATAGCCTTCTAAAGTCCAGGAAGTTATTTCCTAGAATAACAGGGACTATCTCCCTGTAAGTAATATACTGTTGAGCCTCTCTTTCTATGAATTATTTCTTGAAGCGATTGGTCCTTTTTTCTGAACTACATACATATGTACAGTTGAACCTTGGCATTCCCCATTCCCGGATTTTCGGAACTATTTGGAACTACGATGTGGATCATACCGTGTACATGATGATAATTTTGATGAAACTATAATCATAGAATATATACGTATATGCATATTTATCATGAAGTAAATATGTCATTCTTCAATTTTGTATTATACTTTATTTGTATTATATTGTATTATTTGATTTTTTCAGTGTCTGATGAAGGCTGATATAAGCCGAAAACGTTTACACACAAAATATATGCCAATAAAAGCAAGAATCAAATATATTCTTAGTGAAGGCTGTTATTTTCAAGACTATTAAGCGGTGTGGCGGAAGACCGTTTTGATGCTGCAGTTCCACCAGAGCGTGGCGAAATACATATGAATGGCTGAAATGAGTGCAAAGCTTCCGTGACTTTGCCAGCACTGTGCGTAGGCCAGTGAATGTTTTTAGAAATCTTTGCACCACTAGATTTATGGCATGTGCAATACAGGGAGCATGCGAGAATTGACCCAGGTTCAGCGCTGCCACTATATTTGTCCCATTGTCACTCACTATCTTGCCCACTTCCAGCTGCCGTGGAGTCAGCCAGCGTGCTATTTTCTGCTTCATGTAATGCAGCAAGCGCTGGCCTGTGTGGCTGCTACTGCCAAGACAAACTAAGTCTAACACTGCATGGCAGCGTTTCACCTGGCACATGTGATATGAAGGAGCGGGGGTAACTTGCTGCCCTGACACTCCAGCAGGCGGACTGCCCGTGGAGGTGGAAGTGGATAGTTGTTGGGTAGTCTGCTGCAATCCTGGCTGGAAAGCATGTGGAGGTGCCAACAGCAATTGACCTGGTTGCTGGGGGGTTCCTGCCTCGCTGCCACTAAATACATTCAGCCAGTGGGCAGTAAAGGACTTGTATTGCCCCTGGCCATAAGCACTGCTCCAGGTGTCCACCGTGACGTGCACTGTGACGTGCACCGTGCTGCAGAGAGACAGCTGTAGGGAGCGTCCAATATTGTCAGCCACGTGGGAGTAAAGGGCGGGGATAGCTTTGTTGGAGAAGTAATGCCGGCTAGGGACCTGCCAGCATGGCTGAGCGCAAGCCATTAGCTCCCTAAAAGCTGGGCAGTCAACCAGCTGGTACTGCAGAGACTGCACAGCCAGCAACTTTGTCAGGTGACCATTCAGTTTGCGCACTGTCGGATTACTTGTGGCGTAAAACTGTTTCCTGGCCACGCACTCAGCAATGGACGGCTGCCGAATGAGAGGAGTTGGAGAAATGCACGCACTGGCCGACGATGAGGTGGATGTACTATTTACACCCCTGGATGCGGGCTAAGCTATGGCCCTGGATGCGGCCTGCCTGACAGAAGGGACCCCGGGAGAAGTAACCAGCTCTTTAGTATTAATGGGCTGCTCTAAATTGCCGGCATGATGCCGCTTCAAATGGTTCCACAGAGCAGTGGTCCCAACATTTGTGGCTTTCCCATGGCTCAATTTCTGTTTACACAAATTACACGTGGCCATACTGCTATCCCCCGGCAGAGTGGTAAAATACTTCCACACACTCGACGTGTGAGCTCAAACCCTTCTCACCAGCCCAATCCGCTTCCCAGGTCCTCCGGTCTAACACATCAGATTCATCATCAGACTCCTCCACAACACATTTTTCGGAATGCAAATTAGGCTGTTCCCCACCAACTGACAATTCTGGGCAGTCCAAACTCTGACTGTCCTCTAATAAATCCTCAGAGAGGCTGTCCTCTATAACCGCTGGATTATAAGGTGGGTTTCGGTGGCTTTTTTTTTTTAGAAATTGCAGAAGGGACACCACTAGGAGGGAACACTGAAGCCCAAGAGGTGGCAGAAAATGAAGGGGTTTGCTTGAGTGGAATGGTGGAGCAGGACGAGTCTGACCCCTGGCTACATATGGATACTGTATCAGCAGATGACAGCAGATCGTCTGGCTGAGACTGAGATGAGCGTGCCATCCACTCCACTACCTCATCTACTTTCTCCTCCACTACAATTTTGCGCCTCGGTGGGTTAGCCTGGTGGAACAACGGCCAAGTATTTCGAATACTACTAGTAGACGCTCCGGCTACAGGTCTTTTGGCACTGCTGCCCTGTGCCACCTTCTCCTTTTTTTAGAGCTCAACGTCTGGCTGGAACTGGACTCCTTTTGCTTATCCACTCCAGACATTTTTCAATTCACTCTGTGGCCCTGCAGCTGGTCTTTGTCCCTGTATCTCCCTGTCTCTCCCTATCTCTCCCTGTCTCTCTCTCCCTGCTTGATTAAATACTAGCCCTGAACTGGCCCTGCGCTTGCCCTGATATGTGTAATATGGATTCTATTACACATATCAGGGCTATTATATCAAATTTTCACAAAACAGGTCTCAGAACGTCACACACAGTGCTTCTGCTCGTCTTAGCAGTCGGCGCAGAAGTGATGCGTCACTGGCTTACCGAGCCTGAGCCAATCAGAGCAAGCCCTGCCCACTAGGTCAGGTGACCGCTTTCTTCCCAGGCTTTTGCGCACGATAAACGAACTGACAGTAAAAGTTCGCTAATGAATTGAATTCGTACACAACAGCGTATACAGTAACTTATATGTAGCAATAGCGTATACTTTATAGGACAAACTACGTAGCGAATGCGTACAAAGACGTAGCAAATCACCTAATATTCGGATTCGCTTTGCAGCTAAAAATTCCCAAGATTCGATACGAATCGACAAATCGATTCGCTCATCTCTACTCATCACTACATACCAGTCAGCAGCAACTTGATTGTTTTCAAATACCAACTGATTCATTTTCTCTCCAGTGCAAAATTAAAATGGTATTGCACTCAGATCATAGGGCACCTGACACATAAATGCATTGTTACTGGCCTAGGAAAAGCTGAAGGAAGGCTGTGTCGCTCACAGGAGTGCCACTGCCTTCTGAAAACAGCTGATCAGCAGGGGTCCCGGGAGATTTTCTTTTCATTATTTGTCACCTTCTAGGAGCTATAACTGTTTTTTTTTTCCACCTATGTGGCTTTATGAGGGCTTGTTTTTTGTAGGGCAAGTTATAGTTTTACGTGATGCCATTTTAGAGTGCACATAACTTACTGATTAGCTTTTATTAACTTTCTGGGAGGGAGATGGGAAAAGCTGCAATACTGCCACTTATAAATTTAGCGGCATTCATTTTCCAGCATGAATTGCATAATAACTTTAGTCTCTGGGTCAGTATAATTACAGCAATATCAATTACATATTTTTTATGTTTTACTACTTTTGCACAATAAAAACCCTTTATTTTAAAATGAAGAGAATTCCAAAACCCATAACTTTTTTATTTTTCTTTCTACGGAACTGTGTGAGGGCTTGATTTTTTTGTGGATAAAAAGATGGTGGCCCAGCCTAAAGCCCCTTAGTGACCACTGTAAAAAGGCATATTGGTGGAAACTAAGGGGTTAAATATAGATTTTGCATGTGCTGATTAAAAATTATGCATTCTACCTCAGATTAAGCATCAATTTGAAAATTGCTTTAACTCAATCTTACAGAATGTTAGGAACAATATTCATCAGGTATGATACCTACATACTAGGCATCAAGGCTTATCAACCCCTGTAACATAAAATGGAGCATGTGGCATTGATAATACAGGGTATAATACAATATTTAAAGCTGGATTTTAGTAAAAGCATGTTTAAAAGACAGAAAGCTATTGTTCTATGAGCACAGGATTTTTCCGACAAACAATCCTTCCTTATTTGTCATATATTTAATCAAACGGCTCTGATCACCAATAAACTTCCTGAATTTGGTGTATTTTTAATATTTGAGACATGGTAATTTTTGTAAGAAAATGGAACTACATTTTATGCTTAATTAGGTTCCCCAGCTCTCCAAATCTGTCCTCAAGCAAATTTGATTTGTCTTTACTTAGCAGCTTCTGGCAAGGTTATAGTGTTATTTTACTAAGCAATCTTTGGATTTCCATTAGTAATTGGCAGTAAAAATGTCCAAAGCGGCTGAGCAGATATGAAAAATGTCTGTCATGTCAGCTCTTAAAAATCTATGCAGATATGAAATCTGTGGAAAACTGAGCCAAATGATACTTGAAGACGTCCTCCTGTTGGACAAACACGTTTAACCCTGTGCCCCTCAAATGCTCATCTACTGTATCTACTAGAATGTTGTCCTATGAGATCTCAACCATCTTGCTCTTCAGAATCCCAGCTGTTCTACTTGGCAAAAATGCTGGTTGGCAAGTCAATGCTGGGCACATGGAAAACTCTAGTTAATGCTGGAGTAAAACTAACCGGGCGGACAACTAAAAGACCCAGATTTACTAATTCTGTAAATGGTGTTTATGGGATAATTACTTGGGATAATTCCATATGTAAGTTTTGCTTTCTTTTGTTTTTAAATATCTGCTTGCTTTGAAACCAAATTTACAAAATGCCACACTTGCTGCTTTTTTAAATTCGTCACATGAAATGGTTATTTCTAAAATCTTGTCAAATTTCTAAGGCTCCACCAGTCTGTACACCACCAGGGGACTAAAGTACCCTTGCAACTGTTTTGTGACTTTTTGATGAATACTTTTGCGAAAACTATGGCTCTGCCCACGAGACATCTGGGTGCCCTATAATGGTGCAAATACATAATAACTTTGGTGCAAATGCCTGCTCTACCAATAAAACAGTCAATCACTCCACTTTTCTGGTGCACTGCAGTTGATACATTGGATCCTTAGGCAGGCAGTCTAGAATGGCTCAGGCTAAATCATAAATCTGGTGCAGGCATAGACACTTTTGTCTAGCACTATCTCAACTATTTGTTGACTTTCTTTGGCTACAATCACAGAAAAAGACATGGTCTAAAATGGCAGAAAATTGCTCAGACCCCATATGCTGTTGCGCATATCAAACCGGGGGAGCAATTCCTGCACATGTTATCCGTTGCTAACAGCAATCCCCAGCAAAAATGCATACAATGGAGGATACCTGCAGCGGACCACATGTACCACATGTACCGCAATTGCCCATACGGCAAGGCAGGTTAGTGTTAGGTCTCGGGCCACTCTGAGATACCTTGACACCGTACTCGGGCTCCGTTATGTTCTTGGTATAAGAATATATTGGCGAAAGTCTCATTTTACATCAGCAGGAGGGTTTAGCCATATATTGTCAATTGCATCTACCGCCGCAGTGCACCTTTACTAGTGATTGATTGATTATATAGTTAGCCACATCCACACAATTTGTTACCTTGTGTAGGATGGTTTTGTGGTACATGTGGTCCACTGCAGGCATCCTCCATTGTATGCATTTTTGCTGGGGATTGCTGTTAGCAACGGATCACATGTGCAGGAATTGCTCCCGCGGTTTGATATTCGCAACAGCATATGGGGTCTGAGCAATTTTCTGCCATTTTAGACCACGTTTTTTTCTGTGATTGTATTTGAACATTTACACCTGGAGGTGTGGCAACTCCAGGTTTGAATGTACCATTACTTACATCCTATGGTAACATTCAGGTGCTCCTGTGCAGCCTGAGTCACATGAGTCATTGGTAGGTGGGGCTCACAGCCTCCTCCCTCCTCCCATTGCATGTGTGATTTCACGCTGGAGGTAATTAGGAGTAGGTTGCTGTGTGTCGGCCTATATGCTCCTTCCGCAATTGCCCATACGGCAAGGCAGGTTAGTGTTAGGTCCCGGGCCACTCTGAGATACCTTGACGCGGTGCTCGGGCTCCGGTATGTTTTGATATAAGAATATATTGGCGAAAGTCTCATTTTACATCAGCGTGAGGGTTTAGCCATATATTGTCAATTGCATTACTGCCGCAGTGCACCTTTATTAGTGATTGTTGGCTTACTTTGGGACAGAATTTAGGACACTATTTTGCTGCAAAACAGAGAGACACACCAATCTCTGGATGATCTACAGAAAGAAAGGAAAAGGGGAACAGACAAGTAGGTTCAGAAATGTGCATGACTGAGCATATGTACATTTATCAATATGTTAGTATTGTGACTTTTGCAACATTTGGTGTTCCTTGCCATTTTTTTGAGATTAGACCTGGATTATGGCACATTTACAATGTCTGACTTTTTTTAAAAAAAAGTCGCAAAAAATTGCCTCCTACATCAGACAAGCTGTCTCAGTCATATGATAATAACGCTGGCACAGAACTCTGATTACTGTACTGTCATGAGCCATCCATTGTATGATGATTACCTTACACAGATTTTTATCTAATGGAAGTAAACAATGAAAGATCCCATTTGGAGACTTCGAGCTCTATAAAACCAGATATAGTTAATATGCAAAGTATATTAGAGTACAAATATATATATATATATACAGTGCTGGCCAAAAGTATTGGCACCCCTGCAATTCTGTCAGATAATACTCAATTTCTTCCAGAAAATGATTGCAATCACAAATGCTTTGGTAATAATATCTTCATCTATTTTGCTTGCAATGAAAAAACACAAAAGAGAATGAAAAAAAGTCAAATCATTGATCATTTTACACAAAACTCCAAAAAATGGGCCGGACAAAAGTATTGGCACCCTCAGCCTAATACTTGGTAGCACAACCTTTAGACAAAATAACTGCAAACAACCGCTTCCGGTAACCATCAATGAGTTTCTTACAATGCTCTGCTGGAATTTTAGACCATTCTTCTTTGGTAAATTGCTCTAGGTCCCTGAGATTTGAAAGGGTGCCTTCTCCAAACTGCCATTTTGAGATCTCTCCACAGGTGTTCTATGGGATTCAGGTCTGGCCACTTTAGAAGTCTCCAGTGCTTTCTCTCAAACCATTTTCTAGTACTTTTTGAAGTGTGTTTTGGGTCATTGTCCTGCTGGAAGACCCATGACCTCTGAGGGAGACCCAGCTTTCTCACACTGGGCCCAACATTATGCTGCAAAATTTGTTGGTAGTCTTCAGACTTCATAATGCCATGCACACGGTCAAGCAGTCCAGTGCCAGAGGCAGCAAAGCAACCCCAAAACATCAGGGAACCTCCGCCATGTTTGACTGTAGGGACCGTATTCTTTTCTTTGAAGGCCTCTTTTTTTTCCAGTAAACTCTATGTTGATGCCTTTTCCCAAAAAGCTCTACTTTTGTCTCATCTGACCAGAGAACATTCTTCCAAAAAGTTTTTGGCTTTCTCAGGTAAGTTTTGGCAAACTCCAACCTGGCATTTTTATGTCTCTGGGTCAGAAGTGGGGTCTTCCTGGGTATCCTACCATAGAGTCCCTTTTCATTCAGACGCCGACGGATAGTACGGGTTGACACTGATGTACCCTCGGACTTCAGGGCAGCTAGAACTTGTTTGGATGTTAGTCGAGGTTCTTTAGCCACCATCCGCACAATCTTTCGTTGAAATCTCTCGTCAATTTTTCTTTTCCGTCCACATCTAGGGAGGTTAGCCACAGTGCCATGGGCTTTAAACTTCTTGATGACACTGCGCACGGTAGACACAGAAACATTCAGGTCTTTGGAGATGGACTTGTATCCTTGAGATTGCTCATGCTTCCTCATAATTTTGCTTCTCAAGTCCTCAGACAGTTCTTTGGTCTTCTTTCTTTTCTCCATGCTCAATGTGGTACACACAAGGACACAGTACAGAGGTTGAGTCAACTTTAATCCATTTCAACTGGCTGCAAGTGTGATTTAGTTATTGCCACCACCTGTTATGTGCCACAGGTAAGTAACAGGTGCTGTTAATTACACAAATTAGAGAAGCATCACATGATTTTTCAAAGGGTGCCAATACTTTTGTCCACCCCCTTTTTTATGTTTGGTGTGGAATTATATCCAATTTGGCTTTTTGACAATTCTTTTTGTGGTTTTCCATTGAAGACAAATTAAATGAAGATATTATTACCAAAGCATTTGTGATTGCAATCATTTTCTGGAAGAAATTGAGTATTATCTGACAGAATTGCAGGGGTGCCAATACTTTTGGCCAGCACTGTATATATATATATATATATATATATATATATATATATATAGAGAGAGAGAGAGAGAGAGAGAGAGAGAGGCAGTACTCCTGAATAAATGGCTCCCTTTAATCACCAATTGCAACGTTTCAGCTGCTCATTGCAGTCTTTGTAAAGCAGTGACGACAAGTATATATACCCACATCAATGTGATCATAATTGGTACATAATTATCATTTCAATCAGCATTACAAACATGATTTCTCGCAAATTTGAACGTATGAAATAATCAAACCATCATCAATAAATTCCAATGATTAACGTGATTCATGATGCTCATACAATTGTGCAACTGAAGTTATACGTACTACAGGAGTGCACCACTGTGTTTAATTAACCTACTTAATGTAATAAAGTGCATATTTGCGGTGCATATTAAAAATTCATAATTAGATAAATCATCAGAACGCTCATCATAATTCAGACTTCTAAGACCAGCGTGGCACTCTGCATTACTAGATCGCCAGTGGGCATGAGTCAGTGCTTCACAATCATAGGCCAATTAATAAACTCCTGCGTGTAGCCTCAAACCTGCTTAGTGCTCATGCGCACACACGTCATGACAGCATCACGTGTACGTGCGACACCATGCCCACACATAATATGGATGCAACCATGCACTCAGTAGAAGACGCACATGCACAGGGCACCTACTGTTTACTGTTCATGCATTACGATGACTATGGAAACCTACACACGCTCAGTATTATCAAAGATGCTGGTACCTGTAATCTGAGCAAGGAAATAAGAAAAACAGTACAACAGATAACCAGTGGGTTCTCGAGGCTCGTCGTTGAAGACAAAAACAATTGTTATTTACAGTTAACCTGAATAACATGTACTGCTGAAAAATTTAACCCAAAGCACACTAATTGACAGCGTCTATCATATATTAGACGAATAACTGACACTTGGGCCCAACCTCGGGTTACATCAGACCAAGGTGTTCAGCCCTGGTCTAATGTGGGTTGGTTGGTCTGGGGCACATATCGTGTCCATCGCTTCTAACTGTGGGCCAACCGGTAACCAGGTATATATATTATACAGAGGCGTAGCTACCGGGGGGCGGGGGGGGGGGTGACGGATCCGGGCCCAGTGCCTCTGGGGGGCCCAGAGTGTTAGTGTGCGCGGGCCAGGGAAGAGAGTGGAGCGCTGGACCGGAGGGCAGCCGCAGCACAGGACAGGTAAGAAAGGTTTTTGTTTTAACCTTATGTGGCTGGGTGGGCTGATCTGAGGTCTGATGGGGGCACATTCTGCTGATCTGAGGTCTGATGGGGGCACATTCTGCTGATCTGAGGTCTGATGGGGGCACATTCTGCTGATCTAAGGTCTGATGCGGGCACATTCTGCTGATTTGAGGTCTGATGGGGGCACAATACGCTGATCTGAGGTCTGATGGGGGCACATTCTGCTGTTCTGAGGACTGATGGGGGCACATTCTGCTGATCTAAGGTCTGATGGGGGCACATTCTGCTGATCTGAGGTCTGATGGGGTCACATTCTGCTGATCTGAGGTCTGATGGGGGCACATTCTGCTGAGCTGAGGTCTGATGGGAGCACATTCTGCTGATCTGAGGTCTGATGGGGAAACATTCTGCTGATCTGAGGTCTGATGGGGGCACATTCTGCTGATCTGAGGTCTGATGGGGGCACATTCTGCTGAGCTGAGGTCTGATGGGGGCACATTCTGCTGATCTGAGGTCTGATGGGGAAACATTCTGCTGATCTGAGGTCTGATGGGGGCACAATACGCTGATCTGAGGTCTGATGGGGGCACATTCTGCTGATCTGAGGTCTGATGGGGGCACATTCTGCTGATCTGAGGTCTAATGGGGCACATTCTGATGATCTGAGGTCTGATGGGGGCGCAGTGGGCTGATCTGAGGTCTGATGGGGGCACAGTTGTCTGATATGAGGCCATAGTGGGCTGATCTGAGGTCTGATGGGGGTCTGACATGGAGGGCTGATGGTTTTCTGACATGGAGGGCTGATATGGGGGTCTGATGTGATGTCCTGAAATTTATGGGGGGTCTGATATGAGGTGTGATGAAAAATATTTTTTTCTTATTTTCCTACTCTAAAATCTGTGGTGCGTCTTATCATCAGGTGCGTCTTATAAAGCGAAAAATACAGTAAATAGATAGATAGAAACCAGTGAGGCAACGCAGTTGATTTCTTAGAGGTGAAGGACTTATCTCACTGCTTCTTTTCCTTTCCTATGACTCTCTAGTCAATCCTTCACCTAATGGATCAAAATCTATTGCTAACTTTGAGGCAAGGGAACCTTGATACCCTTTTTATAGTGTTAGGGCCCCTTCGGTGAACCTATAGGGCTCATGTGGAGCTGCACAGGCTGGACCATTAATAAGTCCACCCTTGATAAAAATACGCTGATCTGAGGTCTGATGGGGGCACATTCTGCTGATCTGAGGTCTGATGGGGGCACATTCTGATGATCTGAGTTCTGATGGGGGCACATTCTGATGATCTGAGGTCAGATGGGGGCACAATACGCTGATCTGAGGTGTGAAGGGGGCACATTCTGCTGATCTGAGGTCTGATGGGGGCACATTCTGCTGATCTGAGGTCTGATGGGGGCACAATACGCTGATATGAGGTCTGATAGGGGCACATTCTGCTGATCTGAGGTCTGATGGGGCACAATACGCTGATCTGAGGTCTGATGGGGGCACATTCTGATGATCTGAGGTCTGATGGGGGCACAATACGCTGATCTGAGGTCTGATGGGGCACAATACGCTGATCTGAGGTCTGATGGGGGCACATTCTGATTGAGTCTGGGGCCATTGAGATCTGGATGGGGGGCACAATACGCTGATATGAGGTCTGATGGGGGCACAATACGCTGATCTGAGGTCTGACGGAGGCACATTAAGCTGATCTGGGGTCTGATGGGGGCACAGTCTGCTGATCTGAGGTCTGATGGGGGCACATTCTGTTGATCTGATCTGAGGGTAAATTTCACCTCAGGGTTTAAAGAATTAAAGAAGACCTTGAGAAGTTCCAATTCATGTGCTCTGCTTGTTCACACAGGGAAGACATCATCTATGTAACACAAACACCCCAGCACATGACCGAAGTGGTGGCTCACATAGATATCTCTCTCCTCAATCAGGGTCATAAATATGTTGGAGTACTTAGACCCCTCTTTCGACCCCACTGCGGTCCCCATAATTGAATATAATAGTCGTCCTGAAGTAATTATACTTCAAAAGATATTTGAGTAATGTCGGCAGTAATCCTTTGCATTCACCTGTATATGTAGTGTTCTTTAAGCACTCCTTGACTTCTTTGAGGACCCTGTTGTAGTCAATTGAAGTGTACAGACTAACAACATTAAATTATGCTAAAATGACATTTTCTCTGGTAATTCAAGATCACATATCACATTCAGAAAATCAGTGGTGTCCTGTTTATATGATTTTGTTGAAGTAGCAAAAGGCCATAACACCCTATCAAGAAAAATGGTTAAATGTGACAACAAGGATTCCCGCCCTGATGCGACGGGATGATTCGGGGGGCTTGTGAAGGATTTAAGGATTTTTGGTAATATATGTAATACTGGTATTTTAGGGCGTTCAACAACCAAAAGGGACCAACATTTCTCATCAATTATTCCCACCTCTTTTGCAGAGTCCAGAATAGTCCTAACCTGCCTTAAAAAACAAACTTGGGGTCACCAATGTGTTTCGTATACACATCATTATCATTTCATTGTCTCCTTATTTCCCCCACATAATCCATGGTGTTCATCACCACCACTGCCCCACCGTTATCTGCTGGTTTAAAGGTCAGATCAGGATTACTGGTTAATTTAAGGGCAGTGGATTCTGCATGTGACACATTTTTGTGCTCATTACATGCAGATATACAACAAATATTCCCTTGACATAATTTTACTAAATGTGGAATTTCTTCAGAAGGTGATAGCCTCAGTGAAGCTCAAGACAGAACAAACTGAGGCAGACCTAAAATCTCTATTATCAGCCGAGGATTTTCACCTGCTGCTTTCCACAGTTCCACTTTTATATATATATATATATATTTTTTTTATATGATCAATATGCATTATTCTCAGAAGTCAATATATCCCCTTTAATTCTTAACAGTTTATGCAAATCAGATGGTATAAAAAGATGCACATGAGAAGTATAGCAAAAACTCCACTCTTAAAGGGGTTGTCCCACAAAAAATATTCTACAGTTTTCAAACTAGCACCTGGATCTGACTACTTTTGTAATTGCATGTATTTAAAAATTTAGCATAGCCTCTGAGTTATTTAATGAAATCTGTATAGCGCCACCTGCTGCCTGCAATTTTTCAAATTTCTCTGTCCTGCTCACAGAGGTGGATGCACATGCTCAGTTCCATTCTTCAGAAATGGCTCTAGCTTTTTTAGAAGGAGGTTGCCATGTACTGGACTATGTATAATTTTCATTTTATACATTACTCATGGGTAGAGATGAGCGAATCATTCAAAATTTGCTTTGCCGAATATTTGCCGAATTTCTGACAAGATTCGTATTTAAAGGAACTTATTCGTCAAATCTACGTAAAAAAAACACTTTTTTGCGAACATTCCTGCCCAAATTACGTATGTACAGTTAGCGTAGTTAAAAGTACGCAATACGTAAGCATTAGCATACAAAAGTGCATACGAATGCTTAGCGTACTATTGATGCGCATATACGTCATACGCACGAGGCTAGGTCGCGGCGTACAATCGTTAGAGGCAGTCCATATGAACTAGAAAAATAAGGTGCTCACTGCTGCTAGCTATCAATAATTGAATAATTTATTAAAAACACCGTTCAATATGTGCGTAATAGGACACATTGCAGTACCAGAATAAGAATACACACAATGGGCTAAAGTGCTGAACCATTAAAACAGTGTAGCTAAAATACAGCAAAGACATAAGTATGCAAACGTTTTAGTGCAATCAATTTCACATTTGCAAGCCTAAAAGGCTCAGATATAAGTTTGAGTCTCTCCTTTTGGCTCCTAGTTGGCATGATAAAACACTGTCTGTCTGGAACACATATTCCAAAATTCAATTGTAATCCACGTGAGGTAAAATTGTAATCCAAACAGGTAATGTGTAATCCACATGGATAATAGAGAATAGCAGCAAATAGAGAACCCTTTTGGAAAAGGGGGCTCCCAAATAACTTGAGAAGGGGGTAAAAAGGAAAATAGGTGCGCTTAGGCGCAACTTGGACCTTTCTGCAGAATGGGGGGGAGTCCTGACTGACAGCCATATCCACTCCAGCTGGGTGAGAGTCAAACGGGGGCAATACATTACATTAAAAAGCAGCACATAGAGAACCCTTTTTGCCAAGTGAGCTCCCAAATAACCTGAGAAGGGGTAAAAAGGAAAATAGGCGCACTTCGGCGCAACAGGGAATTTTCTGCAGAATGGGGGGAGTCCTGACAGCCATGCCCATCTGGGTGAGAGTCAAATGGGGGCAACACAAACTAAACAAAAACAACTGCCAACTAGCATCTCACCTGTCAGGTGCAGTCCATGGTGTGGCTCCCATAGGTCCTCCTGCAGTGTCCTTGACACTGCCAGTAGTTAGGTTCCTCATATGAGGGACCTGAAGTCCTCCTCGCTCGCCTCTTGTAGGCCATGCTCGCTGTGGTGGTGGAACTCCAGTGCCCTATTCTTCCTGAAGTTGGACTTGACAGGGTCCGGGTGGTGGTGACGCACGCTGCAGCCATTTTCACTTTTCCGGATCCTCCTGTCGGGACAGCAGGGGTATGGACTTCCCGCTGCAGTGGTTCCAGAAAGGTTGCATCCAGGAAAGAAGCCCCAGGTTTCCCGGTTGCTGCTGGCTTCATCTTCCACGGCAGCTGGTATTGGTGGACCACCATGGATTGGAAGGTGAACGATAACGTGGTCAGCTGACCCAGCTGTAAGGACTGTGGTGGTGGTGCTGGCAGTCCAGGAATCACAGGCTCCGGCTGAGGCTGTGGCTTTTCCCTGAACCGTAGGACGCCATCTGGGAACTCCTGTGGGCAGCGCAAGCGCCCTGGACCTGGTGGTTCATCCGGCCACATTTTTGGTTCCGTTGTAGGCACCAGAGGCTTTGAAAGGAGGGTAACCCCGGTCGCAAATGGGCGTTTCAGGGATGCCATGGGGGTGTACTCCACCTGATTCCCAACATACAGGCTATGCCGATGTTGTGGCAGGTACGGCCGTTTCACCGACCTGCAGCCCACAAAATATTCCTTTCCATCCTCGTCATCCTGTAGGAAGCCAGATCCTCTCCCAACGGAAACCAAAGCACAGTTCCCTTTCGGCGTTCCAATGAAGGATCTCCTGGCCTAGGGTGGTCGAGTACCTGTATGACCCAGTCCTCCACTGCGGTTTTATAGTCCCAGAGGGTCTGTGCATGGGCCTTCACAGATGGTGGAACAATTGGGTTCTGGTGTATGGAAGGGGTGGATCTCCTCCTGGGCGGCGAAGTGGACGCTCCAGCCGCCTCCCCCGCACAAGCCACAGCAGACACTTCAGCCCCACGAGCCACAGCAGACGTTCCAGCCGCAGGAGCCACAGCAGACGTTCCAGCCACACGAGCCACAGCAGACGTTCCAGCCGCACGAGCCACAGCAGACGTTCCAGCCACACGAGCCAAAGCAGAAGTTCCAACCGCACGAGTCACAGCAGATGCTCCAGCCGCCTCACGAGTCACAGCAACCAGCAACCTCAGCAGGTGGTAAGGAAGACACAGGCACTGAAGCTGGGTTTCTCTGGCAGAGTTGTGACACCCTGATGTCTTGAGCAGGTGGTGGTTCAGGTAAGTCATCCCCAAAATACATCTCGTTCCAATTTGGACGCAGCTGTTTTTTAGCCATGATGCTTGCCTCTTGCTCTGAGGTCAGCGCTGGTCTAAACTGGTTCAGACTTCACAGGAGGGTAGCGTACTGAGGGAGGAGTCTTCACTCCCTATATGTGCAAAACAGTTAGATCCCGGTGGGCCGGGCTGGTTTTTTCCAGTTCTGAGGGGGGCGTATCTTCACTTTCCCGCTCTTGCATGGGCGTATCGTCATTGTCCCGCCTCACACAGAATGCCTACGTTTCTTACGTTTCATACGTATCATACATATCGTTAGTGTGTTAAATTTTGTGAAGATTTACAAATAATACAACGCGAATCCAAGGAAATTCGCATTCGCTTCACAGCTGATAATTTCCAAGATTAGATACGAATCGATGAAGTGGAAAATAGATTTGCTCATCTCAACTCATGGGATAAGCAAGAAAAAGCAGTGACAAGTTCATAACAGTCACCTGATCCTGAAATTCATACCAATGTGACCTGCCCAGTAGACAACTAATTGAAGTTTAGAATTTCAATAATTTTTTTCCAGAAATGTCCCGCATCAGCTTTATTAAAGTTAGCATACTATAAGTAGAAAAACTTGTATAAGCAGGACCAGTCTGATAAATCTTCAAGTCACAAGGGCTTTCAAATTTAAATAGCTTTCTCAGCTTTCTGTATACATTCCTTCATGTCATAAAACTGTCTGCAACAACAAGATTACACAAGTTATGAGATCAAGGTTTCCACTGAGTCTAGGATCTTTAATCAACACCTTAAAACTGATAACATGTAAGCATACAGGAAATAGAACGACTAAGGCCTCTTTCACATTAGCGTTAGCACGGATCCGGCACCTAAAGGGTGCCAACTGATCCGTGCTAACGCTGATTCATGTGTGGAGCCGGAGCAGCGCTCCGGCCCCACACATGTTAACACACACATTGGAACAAGACACAGACATACAGACATACATACATACACACATACATACTCACATACTCCAGGGACGCCGGCAGAACGTCTTCACGCGCCTCCTGCGCGCAGTGATGACGATTCCCCACAGCGCCCTCTGCTGGGCGCAGTGGGAAAACGTCATAGCTGCGCGCAGGAGGCGCGTGAAGACATGCTGCCGGCGTCCCTGGAGTATGTGAGTATGTATGTATGTATGTATGTCTGTATGTATGTCTGTATGTATGTATCTATGTATGTAGCCGGATCCGGAATGACCCCCCATTGCAAATCAATGGAGGACAGATCCGGATTACTGGTGTGTCCACACCAAACGGATCCGTCCCCATTGACTTGCATTGGGGGTCATTCCGGATCCGTCTTGGTGTGGATGCCTGGACCGGAGAGCAAACCGCAGCATGCTGCGGTTTGTTCTCCGGTCTGAAGACGGAACAGAATGCTTTCAGGAGCATTCCGTTGTCTTCAGTTCAGTTTTGTCCCCATTGACAATGAATGGGGACAAAACTGAAGCATTTTTTTCCGGTATTGAGCCCCTATAACGGAACTCAATACCAGAATTTAAAAACGCTAGTGTGAAAGTAGCCTAATGCAGATAAATGCATTTTAACATCCATATCACCATGAATCCCTCTTGAACACATATAAGGCACCTCTAAATATTAAAGGGTTTGTCCAGGATTAACCCTTTCTACCCCAGAGGTTTTTTTTTACTTTGTCTTTTTATTTTTCGCTCCCCGCCTTCCCAGAGGCATAACTTTTTATTTTTCTGTTCACATAGTCGTATGAGGGCTTACATTTTGCGGGACAAGTTGTACTTTCCAACGCCACCATTTAATATTGCATAGAATGTAGTGGGAAGTGGGAAAAAATTCCAAAGTTGGTGGAATTGGGAAAAAAGTTTTACAGGGTTTTTTTTTTTTTTTTTTTTTTACGACATTCATTATGTGGTAAAACTGATATGTGATCTTCATTCTCCAGGTCAGTACGAATCACACATATGTATACCTTTCCTTGCGTTTTGATGCTGAAAAAAACTAATAAACTGCTGTCATATTCTAACCCCTATAACTTTTTTGTGTGCAAAGCTGTATGAGGGCTCATTTTTTGCAGGGCAATATATACTTTTCCTTGATACCTGTGGGAGGGGGGAGGGAGATGGTTTGAACTTTTATATTTTTTTATTTGTAAAAACGTTATTAATTTTTTTTTACACTTTTTTATAGTTCCCATAGGGAACTACAACAATCAATCAATGCACTAGCATTGGAGTCTATGATGATTTTACTGCTTTCCTATGGAGCCCTATTACAGGTAAGGGCTCCATAGGAAAGATTGTGCAGTAGCCTCATGTGATAGACTAT
The DNA here is from genome assembly GCA_900303285.1 of Rhinella marina. Taxonomy (NCBI): domain Eukaryota; kingdom Metazoa; phylum Chordata; class Amphibia; order Anura; family Bufonidae; genus Rhinella; species Rhinella marina. Next base: position 82,665 of record ONZH01008191.1, read on the forward strand.
GACAGGGGCTGCCAGACCCAACCAGAGCCTAACTGGAAGCCTGTGCTTTCGTTTTTTAGCGCACTCAGATGCCATGGTGAGGTTTGACCATGGCAACTGAGGGGTTAAATGTCCGAGACCGGCGAAATGTCTGTGAAACAACAGGCACCCAGTTGCTATGGCGCCCGCTCCGCTAAGGAGAGGGTGCCATCTTTAAAGATGCACTCGCTCAGTCAGCATCCTCCTTCATCGGAGATTGGGAGTGCACTGTACAATCGTTCATTGGAGCATGAAAGAGCATTCTCATTGTGCAAGTGCTGGCCCTGTGAGGAGTATAATGCAGTACAGACGGTATTTTTATGGGATAGGATGAACACCCACAGAATTAGGCATAGAGGGCCACAGTAATGATCACTAGGCAGGCTATTAGTAACAGATCAAGTGATAATCATGTCCCCCTGACTGAACAAATAAAGATTGTGTCACCCCAACCTCATCCGTCATTTTTACTCTTAGAGTATACACAAGGGATCAGAACTATTTAATTACAAATCTTGTAGTCTGATCACCTGAACTAATTTCAGATTTCATCTTCCAATTCTCCATTGAAAATTAAAGTAGTAATCTGTACCTTCCCATCCCATCTAGGATAATGTAGTAAAGTGCAGAGCCAGCTAGATTTATCCTTTTCTTTGAGAACACACTCAGCCTATTATAGCTGGTATGAATAACAATGATGTCATCAAGTTCATGAAACAGCACTTATGTGCAAACAATCGGGACTGCAAAAACTGCCATCAACCTCTGCATTGGTCGCTTGTAGCCAGTGTTCTCATAGATATTTTTGGAAGTGTATAAACAAGAACCTTGCATCATTATGGGTATGCATCAGAAAGGGCTCTAAAAGTCACACATCTCTCTGAATAAGTGGATTTGGAAACCTCTGAAAAACAAGCTGCACAACTGAATGGAATATCACACACCATAGATGACATTTATAGCTTTTATTGTGAAGTCTATTTTCATACTAACCCAGTTGGCTTGGTGGCCTGATCATTAGTTTCAAGTTGACAAGTCTTATTTTAGTCATAAAGTACTATAAAAGTTGTGCCCTGGGTCTGGGTCTTTGGGATTGTGGAAATGGCACCAATGCCACCTGTTGGGTATGTGGAAGTTGTTCCTGACAGTAATGCTGAAACCCTCCTTCCTATTATAAGACCTGTGGTACAACCAGGTTTGGCAGTGCACTGCCATTCCTGGGCTGCCTACAAGATTTAACTGGCATGAATCACCGTGATGCCAATTTGTGGATTTATTTCTCCAACTGGTGTCCACACATAACATATAGAGTCTTACTGGACTAAATGTAAGGCTTGTATCAAAATGAAAAGGGAAGTTCTTAGTGATTTGCTTCCATCGTTTCTTAGCATAGCAGAATTAATGTGAAGAGATTGAGCAAGGTAGGCCCCTAGTACCCTATTCCTTGCACAAGTGGCACATGACACAGTACACTGACTGCACTACCTATTTTATAGGCTACATACAGCATCTCAGCCAACCTATGTTCATATAGTTCATACAGTGGGCCCTGAGAATTAATTTTACTGGTGGACCCTAAGCACTCCAGTCCAACATTGATCATTTATGTTTAACATCTAAATGATCATTGGCTGAAATTATCAAAATCGGTCATTATTAGCTGACAGATGACATCTTTGTGTATGGGCAGCTTTAGGACCGCATTACAGTGGGATGATAATGTGATACAACACCATACACTTTATTGATCCCAAGGGAAATTTCAGAATCCTCCCACACATATCAATTCTTATCCAAGCATGAATATGTAGTGAATGGGAAAGGCGAGAAAGCTTCTCCTAGACTCCTTTCTATCTATCCGCAAACATTAGGATCTGGCTTTGAAATCAAACATCCTTGCCCTTATCCCTCTTAACATATGCCACTGGGGGAGAGTGAGGAGGCCACCATACACATTTGATGATCGGTCAAACCTGGCAAATTTGGTGGGTTTAGACTATACATATCTAACATGTATGGCCAGCTTTAGATTTGTGAAGTTGATGACTATTAGCTTTGCTAGCAATAATGAATGCTCAGCTTATCAGTCTTTTTTTGAGTGAATGACCAAAATATCAATGGACCTCATGACAGTGATACTGACTGCACCCCTGAGCACCAAAGACCAAATACTTTATGATTTACTGTCTGGTATGTAGATGTTGACTGTATCAGTCAGACGTCTGAAGACTTAATGCTCATTTGTTCAACTAACAGTGGCCAAACAACTGATCATCAGATATGGAGATGCTTACTGTGCCTCTAACCACCATGGACCTAAAACAGATTGGATCACTAACCAGTTATCACAATTCTACTCATAATTAGACCGAAATTACCCCCATGTACTGACCCCCATGTACTGAAACCCCCATGTTTCACTGACCCCATGTACAGAAATCCTGGATAGTAACATGCTTAAGATCTATTTTGACCTAGGTAAGAAGAATTTGGGGGAAGGGAGATTTAACCCCTTCATGACTTCCGCTGTACTTTAAAGATGGCACCCATTCGCGCGGGTACCATAGCTGCCAGGTTTCTGCTCCAGCTCCCGTAACAGTTTTTCCCAGCTGAGATTGGGGAACCTGCTACATTGGTGTAATAGCTGGAAGCCTCCAGCAGGCTTCGGTAAATATTACTGAAATATACCAATACAGGTCATGGGGTGACAGCACTGAATTGCTATCATGTAAATGAAGTGTTCAGTGATGGCTATATAGCCATCGCAGAACACAATGGGCAATCTAATGATTACCAGTTTTAGTCACCAAGGGTGACTTAAAAAAGTAAAAAAAGTACAAAAGTTTTAAAAAATATATAAAAGTTAAAAAAAAAATACATTGAGAGCATTGCCAAATGCAAAAACGCCTGTACTATAAAAATATAACAATATTAATCCCATATGACAAATGGCGCAATGGAAAAAATAAAAACAGCCAATTTGTCATTTTTGTCACTTCAACTCCCCACTTCAAATTTTTTATAAATACTGATCAAAAAGTCACTTGAGTCTGAGAACAAAAAAAGAGGTGTTCCATTACAGCAGGTACCGGAGCAGATTTTATTGGGAAAGAGAAAAAGACCATGCTATGCATATGCCATGATGAGGATGGTATGGTTTGGGTGGCTGCTGATGTGGAACATGCTAAGAGGTTAAGGGAGATTTATTGAGCCGCTAATTCTAAGAAAGAATTGTCCACTGACTAGACTGATTTGCTGTGTTGATTGAACTTAATTAACTGATTTAGTTAAGTAAAATGATAGGTTGATGGTTGATGCTCTCTTTTTAAAAGGATACTAAATTTGTTATTTCTGATTAAATCAGCAGTAAGGTCAGAAAGAAGATATTATCATCATCACCTAACTCTAATAACAACCTGTATACTGAATGTGAATCATGGAGAATCTACAAGAGAGGAATATATATATACACATGAATGCAACCTGCGAATACTGAACCTGATGATTCAGCTGAGAACTATGGAAGCCTAGACATAATAACTTTGAACTCTGATGATTATTGAATATATGCATCGCTTCTGATTGTGCCCCTGTGCTGTGCAGGGAATAACTTAAAGGAAAGTGCAGGGAAAAATGCTGAGTGTCCAGTGGAGTCTACCATAGATGATCAATGGCTTTTCAGTCCTAATCTGGGGAATCCAGTCAGAATGTAGTAATTGGGGGAGTCCTCTGGATACCTAAGCAGGCTGTGTTCAAGAGGAAAACACTTGTTAACCTGTGTCTCCTTCTCCCGGAGAACAGATATAAGATCTGCATTGATGATATAGGGTCTGTCCTGAAAGGTACACTTCAGTTAATGGATGGCCCATAGGTCCTGGTTTGAACTGAATATAGTCAATTAGAAAACTCTCTTTAGACAATTAGCAAATTATGTTCAAGAGGAGAAAAATGTGAAAGAAATTAAGTAGTTGATGAACAAAATTGTGCTAAGTTGTATTTCATTATCAAATAGACACCATCTTCTTATTAATCTCCTTTAGATGCCACTTTATGCTTAAAAATAAATATGAGTCATGATCACTTGATATTTCTATAGGAAATTAGCTAGAGTTAGCTAGTCTATGCAGAAAGAGGAACTTGGGCATGGAATTTTCCATATGAGTAATGCATTTATACCTACGTGTCATTAGCATCTTTTAATTGGTTGCTTAATGTATACTTGTATGCTTGTGATTGTATATATTAAAATTGATTGTTAAGGGGGCGTGGCTAAATCCATCCACCATGTACATCTAATAAAAGTGGCTCTCTGGGTGTGTCTGCACACAGAGAGAGAACCGTTGACCAGCAGATTGTTGTCTGGGTATTCGATTCTTTGGCCAGCCACACCCCTACCACATCTGAGGAAAACTTAACATAATTTGAAGCCCACAGATAACTGAGTGACGTCTCCTAATTTGGGGACTTGTCCTAAATTGCAGCGACACCCACAAAAAATAAGCCATGATAAGGCTATGTGAATGGAAAAATAAAAAGCTATGACTCAGGGAAGGCAGGGAGTAAATAAATAAAAACACAAAAACGAAAAATGGCAACGCAAGGTCCTCTAAGGGTTAATAGAACTGCTGTAAAGGCAAACATGGCTTAGTTGTCCATAGCAATCAAACCAAACTAAAGGGGCTCTGAAAAATGAAAGGTGGAATCTGACTGGTTGCTATGGGCAACTAAGCCAGATGTACTTTACACTAGAGATGAGCGAATCTATTTGCCGCTTCGTAGATTCGTATCGAATCTTGGGATTTTTCAGCTGCGAAGCGAATCCAAATATTAGGTGATTCGCTTCGCTTTTGTACGCATTCGCTACGTAGTGTGTCCTATAAATTATACGCTATTCTACATATAATTTAGTTACTCTATACGCTGTCGCGTACGAATTCAATTCAGCTATGCAGACTTTTCCCTGGTAGTTACTCTATACGCTGTTGCGTACGAATTCAATTCAGCGATGCAGACTCCTCCCTGGTAGTTCCGCCCCTTTCTCCAGTGCTGGAGGATGACGAGGCAACTCAGGAAATTAAGTTGCGCATTCGTACGCCTCATCCCTTTTTCCCCCTTTTCAAGTTATTTGGGGAGCCCCTTGAAAGAGGGTTTTTTAAGGAACCTTTGCTGCTTTTTTTTTACCCATTTGGATTACAATTTTACCTACGTGGATTACAAATTGCGACTGAGTTTGGGACTCTGCTCCAGTTCTATGACAAGCGTCAGAAGAAAAGAGACTTAAACGTGTCCGTGAGCATACTAGGTAGGTGATATTTAAAATTTTTATATTATACCTATAATAATGTATTTGCACTTTACCATATATATGTCTCGAATATTCGCTCTACCTCTGAGGAGTGCACGCCGCGGCCTCTCCTCGTACGTGCCTGCATATTACGTAATCGCTTAGACAATAGTACGCTGAGATTCGTAAGCTATTTGTACGCACATGCGTACGTCTTCTAAGAAGTTGCGTACATTTTGTAAATGAACGTTCGTTATTAGTGATCGAATGTTCGCTAATAGCACATAATAACGTATATTTTGTACGCAAATACAACGAATCTATTCGTCGAATATACAAATTTTAGGAAAAGTTTGGCGAATGTTCGGCAAATAATTTTTTGAATGATTCGCTCATCTCTACTTTACACCAGTTTTGATAAATCTCAACCTTTGTTGTTTTTTTGAGTGGCACCATCTTGGTTGATGCTACTTAGCAAATTATCTCATGTTTTTGTATTGAATCATCTTTTCCACCATCAGTTTACTGTTATGTTTATAACTTGGTCTTAACATCATTACTAATTGTCAAAACGAAATATCATCAACTGGATCTTTTAGTTAAGACTTGGAGAAATTGAACATAGGCCGTTGTCTAGTAATTATGAATTTGCTTTCATGGGGTAGATTTAATTAAGCATTACATCTGCTCCAGGGTCAAACAGAGGTCGTTTCCAGTCTATTAGCATTGATTAGTTTGCAAGGCTCATCTTTCATAATGTTCTGTAATCAGAAGAACCACCAATGGGATGTGCAACTAAGCACCACTTGCATGCCTGCCAGAAGAGTGGTTCTGAACATGGCAGATGAGATGATACCCTGGCAATAATGAAGGACATAACTTTTTTTAAAGATTTTTTTTAATACTTAGTGATGTCTTTCTACCTCTGTAATGCTGTTTAATAAAAAATTTGTTTGTTTGAGTCATAAATACAAACGTAGAAGCAGATGGATTCATTTTTCTCTCATGGGGATTGATGCTCTTGATACTGTAGATAGCTAGATGAAACATATTTATTTTCCTTTGTCATTCATTGCCATTCATTGATTTAGTATACCAGCAAATGAAAATCAATGACTACATTCTGCAGCACTAAAATCTTATAAACTACATAACTATGAAATCTGAGTAATTTGATCATAATTTATCATATAAACAGACATGGCTAGAATCTCAAAAATCAACTAGGCCCAATGTACAGAACCATACAGGAGTAATGGTGCTTGACTGTTCCTATAGTTAGAGGAGTTGCACAGGGGGAAAGCGCATAAATTCTCAAGTGTGCATCATCTCAAATCCAGATTTACACAAAATTATCTGTATGTAAGGATTTTTTGCATGTTCCCCAAAGATTCTGGCTGTCATTACAGGTTATAGATAGCGTATTGTATTTATACTGATTCTATCCTGGTAGGATACCTATTTAGCTGGTTTCACACGCCCTGAACAATGGAGACTTGGATGTAGTCTGAACAGAGGCATAGACGAGTGTAGGGACCCACTCCACAGGAAGTTACCGTGATGTATGGTGAGTGGGCATGATCACGCATTTGCAAATCTGTGTAACTAAGGACTTCCTTTTTTATCTTTAGTCGGCATAGCGCCACATATATTTAAATTTATTTCTACTCTTATTGTTTATTATATGTTGTGCAACCATACCTTTATATACCCATAGTTCTGCTTTATGGATATGCACTTATGAAAAAATATATATATATATATCGTTGGTCCAAACTTTTTATTATAATTTTTATTGTTATATACTGAGCCTCGCATACTCCTTTTGGACCTGACGACGCCCATTCACCTAGGACTTCCTGGTAGGATACCTATTTAGCTGGTTTCACACGCCCTGAACAATGGAGACTTGGATGTAGTCTGAACAGAGGCATAGACGAGTTTAGGGACCCACTCCACAGGAAGTTACCGTGACGTATGGTGAGTGGGCATGATCACGCATTTGCAAATCTGTGTAACTAAGGACTTCCTTTTTTATCTTTAGTCGGCATAGCGCCACATATATTTAAATGTATTTCTACTCTTATTGTTTATTATATGTTGTGCAACCATACCTTTATATACCCATAGTTCTGCTTTATGGATATGCACTTATGAAAAAATATATATATATATATTGTTGGTCCAAACTTTTTATTATAATTTTTATTGTTATATACTGAGCCTCGCATACTCCTTTTGGACCTGACGACGCCCATTCACCTAGGACTTCCTGGTAGGATACCTATTTAGCTGGTTTCACACGCCCTGAACAATGGAGACTTGGATGTAGTCTGAACAGAGGCATAGACGAGTGTAGGGACCCACTCCACAGGAAGTTACCGTGACGTATGGTGAGTGGGCATGATCATGCATTTGCAAATCTGTGTAACTAAGGACTTCCTTTTTTATCTTTAGTCGGCATAGCGCCACATATATTTAAATTTATTTCTACTCTTATTGTTTATTATATGTTGTGCAACCATACCTTTATATACCCTGATTCTATCAAGTTAAACAGAATCAGTAAAACAAAGGGGGACATTTACAAACACTGGTAATTAATAATTCAGTCTGACAGAGAAAGATGAGCCAAATTTATTAGGAGGTGCACATACTGTACCCCAGAGGACTACTGCAAATTGGTTAATTTGGTACTAAATAGGTTAATATCTGTTGTTGATGCTAATGTACTTTTTCTGTGCATGTTTGTACTCAAAAGATCAAGTAAATCACCTCTCTACTTTTGTTTTTAGCAGTTCTTGTGGATTTGCTCATATAATTTTTCCATCACACCACCATCTACCTAGTGGTCTCTACTTTTCATTTTGCATAGCATTTTATAGCTCTCCATGTGATGCTTATTATTTCTGTCCTTAGAGAAAAATATTTCATGCTTGATTTTATTACTCTAATACTATTCTATATTCCCAGAGGTACAACTTGATACAGGTCAAAATGACCGAAACATCTTCTTCTATATATCTGAATTTAATTGTACAAATGCTGGAAACATTTATAATGTTACAAGGGTGAGTGTGGGGCTGCCATGCAGTTGAAGGACTGGTGATGATGAATTTCTTGATGTTGGTATACCTTGGGTGTTTGATGTACTGTTTATTTCCTGCCCTGTACCATTGTTTATGGTAGACTGTTTAGTCACTTGTGGTATTCACTATTGGTAGTTGTAGTTAGGTCATTCTATATTTATATATACCCTGGTATTTATGTATGTTCTTCATTACAGTATAATTATTAGTGCATGTGCATGTTCCCCACACCTGGGGTTGTATGTTTTTACTTGCTACTGTCACGCGAGGTCGGCGTCGTGCTCCCTCTGCACGACGTCGCCGGACCTCTCCGCCCCCTAGAGACGAGCAATAGGGAATTGAAGTGCTGGTCTTGTCAGCCAGCACTTCATGAGTTAATTCTCTGTTTGGGTTTAGCCATGTGGTGCTGATCACACCACATGGCTACTTTACATATTGTTTGGACAGCTTGCTCCGCCTCAGGTCATGTGATGCTGGCCACATCACATGATCCTGGGCGGGCTATTTAAAGATGGCAACTGCCTCACTCAGATGCCTGTGATTAGTCTTCTGAGATCAGTGCTGTGTGTTGGACCTTGCTGTTGGATTATTGGTGTATTGGATTTTGGCTTTGGACTTAGACTACGCTTTTGTGTTTCCCCTCGGTATTTGACGTGACCTCCTGTTCTTGACTTGGCTTGCTGACGATTCTGCTGTTGTGTTTGTTTCTGTCTGTGTTCGTCTTTCCCTGTGTTCCCTTCCCTTCCCTGTGCACGTACTCAGCATAGGGACTGTCTCCAAGTTACGGTTTTGTCGCCTAGGGCATCTACTGTAAGTAGGCAGGGAAAGAGGTGGGGTTCAGACAGGGCACACTATCCCTTGTTTCCCTGTCGTGACAGAATCACAGGCCATACCTAATGGAGCCGTTGCGAGTACTCACGGACCAGATGAGTAACATGGCTCAGATGATCCAGGATTTGGCCGGGAGAATCCAACATCAGGAGCAGCTGCGGACTGCACCCGCAGTCGTTCCCTCCATGCCAAACCCCAATATTGAACCCCATGTAAAATTGCCCGATCGGTTTTCTGGGGACCGAAGGACTTTCCGTTCCTTTAAGGAAAGTTGTAAATTATATTTCCGTTTACGCTCACACTCCTCGGGTTCTGAGCAGCAGCGGGTAGGAATAATTATTTCCTTGCTGCAAGGTGATCCGCAGGAGTGGGCTTTCTCATTGCCACCTGACTCCCCTTGTCTATTGTCTGTGGAGGCTTTTTTCCGGGCCCTAGGTCTTTTATATGAAGAACCTGACTTGGCCGCTGTAGCTGAAACTCAGCTCAGAGACATTCGGCAGGGTAACCGTCCAGTTGAGGATTACTGTGCGGAGTTCAGAAAATGGTGTGTGTCCTCTAAATGGAATGACCCTGCTTTGAGAAGCCAGTTTAGGGTGGGACTGTCTGACCATCTGAAGGATTTACTAGTTAGTTATCCTACTCCTGACACCTTAGAGGCGACTATGACCTTAGTTATCAAACTTGACCGACGGTTTAGGGAGAGACAAAAGGAACGTTCTGTTGCCCCTCAAGTTGCCGTGTTGTCCGAAGTTCCTCTTCAGAGCCCGTCTCCTATCAACGTCCAGGAGGAGCCTATGCAGTTGGGAGTTACTATGAGGGATCAGAGACGCCTGAGAGGGGCCTGTTTTTACTGCGGTGAGATGAACCACTGGCTCCAGCAGTGTCCGAGACTTCTGCTCTCAAAAAGGTCTGTTCCTGGAAGTAAGGTACCCCCTGCGGTGGTAAGAAAGAAAATCTTGTTACCTATTTCCATTTCTTATAACCAACTCAAGAGATCCGGTGAAGCATTTGTGGATTCAGGTTCTGCTGCTAATTTTATTGATTATGATTTTGTGCAATCTGTGGGTGTGCCTATAATTCCTTTAAGGGAGGTAATTCAAATTATCGCACTGGATTCCACTCCATTGAATAATGGGAGAGTGGAGTTTTGTACTCCTGAGGTTGTATTAACTGTAGGAATTACCCATACTGAGACTTGCTCCTTCCTTGTATTAAAGGATTTACCTGCCGACCTTGTTTTAGGTCTGCCTTGGTTACAGGACCACAACCCTGTGATCAACTGGTCGGTAGGTGAATTGGAAAAATGGGGAATGAATTGTGACAAATGTTGTAGATCAGTATTGCAGTTGGGAGGTACCACTGAGTCTCTTTCCTTGCCCAAGTATATTGGCGATTTTTCGGACGTGTTTTCCATGTCCGAGACTGAGTTCCTCCCTCCTCACCGGCAATATGATTGCGCCATCGACCTTATTGAGGGATCCAAATATCCCAAAGGTCGCATTTATAATCTCTCTACTCCTGAACGTCAGTCCATGAGGGATTATCTCAAAGAGAGTCTGGCCAAGGGTCACATCCGGCCTTCAGTTTCTCCCATGGGGGCAGGTTTTTTCTTTGTTGGTAAAAAGGATGGAGGATTGAGGCCCTGTATCGATTACAGGGAGCTCAATAAAATCACTGTTAAAAACAGATACCCGTTGCCCCTTATTCCTGACTTGCTGAATCAGGTCCAGGGGGCCTGTTGGTTCACCAAGCTGGATTTGAAGGGGGCATACAACCTAATCAGGATTCGTGAGGGGGACGAATGGAAAACTGCGTTTAATACCCCGGAGGGTCATTATGAGTACTTGGTAATGCCTTTTGGGTTAAGTAACGCTCCGGCAACTTTCCAAAACTTTGTCAATGACATTTTTAGACCATTTATTGGGAAATTTGTAATTGTCTATATTGATGACATCCTGATTTTTTCTGCAGACTGGGAGAGTCACGTATCTCACACTAGGCAAGTGCTGGAGGTGTTGCGTGAAAACAAGTTGTTTGTTAAAGGGGAAAAGTGTACCTTTGGTGTTCAGGAAGTGGCCTTTTTGGGATACATTCTCACCCCTTTTTCTTTCAAAATGGACCCAGTTAAAGTACAGGCCATTGTGGATTGGGTGCGACCTTCCTCTTTGAAGGCGCTCCAGCGATTTCTGGGGTTTGCTAATTTTTATCGTAAATTTGTCAAAAATTTTTCAGTGGTAGCCAAACCCATTACGGATTTGACTCGCAAGGGGGCTGATCTGGTCAATTGGCCCCCTGCAGCAATTGAGGCTTTTGAAAGGTTAAAGCAGTGTTTTATTAATGCTCCTGTGTTGGTCCATCCTGATCAAAGTAAGCCTTTTGTAGTTGAGGTGGATGCGTCTGAGGATGGTGTGGGGGCTGTACTGTCCCAGGGGTCTTCCACCTTAACTAATCTTATGCCATGCGCCTTCTTCTCCCGCAAGTTCTCTCCTGCCGAGAGGAATTATGATATTGGGAATAGGGAGTTACTTGCAATCAAGTGGGCATTTGAGGAATGGCGTCATTTTTTAGAAGGGGCATTTCACCGCATTACGGTCCTCACCGATCATAAGAATTTAATGTTTCTAGAATCGGCTAAGCGATTGAATCCTAGACAGGCGAGGTGGGCTTTGTTCTTTACTCGTTTTGATTTTTGTGTTACCTTCAGACCCGGGAGCAAGAACGTTAAGGCCGATGCCTTATCCCAAAGTTTCCAGGCGTATCAGCCTCCTGACGTCCCTCCTGAGCCCATCCTGCCAGCTGATATCATCGTGGCCGCTACCTCATCTGACCTCGCTTCTGAAATCTCGGCAGGACAACATCTTGCTCCCATTGGTACCCCCAATGACAAATTGTTTGTGCCGGCTCATTTGCGGTTGCGACTGCTGGGTGAGTGCCATAATTCTGTTTTGTGTGGACATCCTGGCATCAATGCCACCAAGGAGTTGGTCTCTAGGCAGTATTGGTGGCCGTCAATCTCCAGAGATGTTCAGGCTTTTGTAACTGCGTGTAACACTTGTGCCAGGTCCAAGAATTCCAAGACACGACCTATGGGTGAGTTACATCCTTTACCCATACCTAGTAGACCTTGGTCACATCTGTCCATGGACTTTATCACGGACTTGCCGTGCTCTGAGGGTAAAACCGTGATATTTGTGGTGGTTGACAGATTCAGCAAAATGTGTCATTTTATTCCTTTGTGTAAATTACCCTCTGCGAAGGTCTTGGCGTCCGTGTTCATTGATAATATTGTCAAACTACATGGTGTTCCTGAGAATATCGTTTCTGATAGGGGAGTACAGTTTGTGTCTAGGTTCTGGAGGGCGTTCTGTAATAAGATTGGTATCTCTTTGTCCTTTTCATCAGCCTTTCATCCGGAGACCAATGGTCAGACTGAACGTCTTAACCAATCCGTTGAGCAATATCTTAGATGTTATGTTTCTGATAACCAACATGTGTGGGCCAGATTCCTGTCTCTGGCTGAATTTGCAATTAATAATCGTGTTAATTCATCCTCTGGGATGTCGCCGTTTTTCTGCAATATGGGTTTTCATCCACGCTTTAGCTCCTTTTCCCCATCTGCGTCGGTTGTCCCAGATGTCAATGATTTTTCTCAAGAACTGTGCACAGTTTGGGCACAGGTTCAGTCGAACCTGGAAAAGGCCCAAGGAGTTCAAAAAGCTAAGGCTGATAGAAAACGTTCTAAGGGTGTGAATTTTAAGGTTGGGGATAAGGTATGGTTATCGACTAAAAATCTCAACATGAGGGTACCATCCTACAAGTTTGCACCTCGCTTCATTGGTCCTTACAGGATCACCAAGGTGATCAATCCGGTTTCATTTAGGTTATGTTTACCCGACTCCCTTCGTGTTCATAATGTTTTTCATGTGTCTTTGCTCAAACGTTATGTTGCTCCCGTTGGTCCTGAGGAACAGTCTCCGCCTCCGGTTGAAGTAGCAGGGCAAATGGAGCATGAGATTGCCAGAATTGTGGATGTGAGAAGGGTCCGGAATTCCTTCCAGTACCTCGTACATTGGAAGGGGTTCGGTCCTGAGGACAGGTCTTGGGTACCGTTGACCAGGATGCATGCAGACTCGCTCATCCGAAAGTTCCATCTGCAGCATCCCGATAAGCCTGCTCCCGCTGGTAAGGGTCCGGTGGCCCCTCGTGAAGGGGGGGGTACTGTCACGCGAGGTCGGCGTCGTGCTCCCTCTGCACGACGTCGCCGGACCTCTCCGCCCCCTAGAGACGAGCAATAGGGAATTGAAGTGCTGGTCTTGTCAGCCAGCACTTCATGAGTTAATTCTCTGTTTGGGTTTAGCCATGTGGTGCTGATCACACCACATGGCTACTTTACATATTGTTTGGACAGCTTGCTCCGCCTCAGGTCATGTGATGCTGGCCACATCACATGATCCTGGGCGGGCTATTTAAAGATGGCAACTGCCTCACTCAGATGCCTGTGATTAGTCTTCTGAGATCAGTGCTGTGTGTTGGACCTTGCTGTTGGATTATTGGTGTATTGGATTTTGGCTTTGGACTTAGACTACGCTTTTGTGTTTCCCCTCGGTATTTGACGTGACCTCCTGTTCTTGACTTGGCTTGCTGACGATTCTGCTGTTGTGTTTGTTTCTGTCTGTGTTCGTCTTTCCCTGTGTTCCATTCCCTTCCCTGTGCACGTACTCAGCATAGGGACTGTCTCCAAGTTACGGTTTTGTCGCCTAGGGCATCTACTGTAAGTAGGCAGGGAAAGAGGTGGGGTTCAGACAGGGCACACTATCCCTTGTTTCCCTGTCGTGACAGCTACCTCCCCTTACTGTGAATTCCTCCATTTTTTTATGTATTTTATATCAATAAAGTTTTTGTAATTTGCTATAGATTGGTGGTATTATTATTAGGGCACCACATAGTCTTTTTTGTAGGTTTTTTACGTAATGGTGTGTGACTTTTGCCCAGTTATAGGCCTAGTGATTCTATGTTTATACAACTTGATACAGGTCAAAATGACCGAAACATCTTCTTCTATATATCTGAATTTCATTGTACAAATGCTGGAAACATTTACAATTTCACTTCCATTGTTTTATATAAATTGATCAAATAAAGCCTTCCTTTCATAAGAAGTGCAGTTTCACTTATTTGGCTGATGCCCATCCACAGTAACTGGGATCATGGATAATGGCAGGGCTTAATAGGGATACATTGGACGAACAGATTTATGTAAAGATTGTGTACATCCAGTAGCATGTCACAATCACCATAGACTGCAATGCTACACTAAATTCAGACTATGGATTAATCTATTGAATGATCACAAATTCAAGACCACTAGGGAGACTAACAAAATGAAGTACAAAATTATCAAGAACGAACACTACTTTGTCGGATGTGACAACATTCTCAGCAACACATAAACGATTGTTCATCCCCCATACAGGCTCAATAATATTTGCATGTACAATTAAAAAAGAACTCCCACAAAAATTTTTATTCCATGTCCTGCTAGAAAGGTACGTGATGTAATCTGTAGTGAATGTAATTTTCTTACCAGTGTCTGTATTTTTGACTTATATCATCCTGAAGTTTCTTATCTGTGTCATGTGACTAGGAATTAGACTCACCAACTCACACATAGACTTATATGTGGACAGGAAGTCTAATTCTCTATGTATTCCTATGAGACTGAAAGTGAGGCTCCCATAGGAATGAATAGAGCAGTGACTGGCTTCCTGTCCTGGGTCAGTTAGAGGTCAGGGTGTTGGTCACATGACCCAGCTACAATAAGAAGAAAGTGGATAACTCTCAATTAGAGTCCCTGATAAAAAGATTGCATTCACTACAGATTATATCATGCACCTTTCTAACAGGTCAGAGAATAAAATTTTTGCGGGAGTTCTTCTTTAATGCTGCGAACAAGCGGGCAATGACCAGGATAAACATGGATATGACTATGATCATTGGCCAGTGATGTCGACCCATGTAAATAGACCTTTATTGGTATTGCACCCAGAGGTAGATGAGTTTATTGAATTGGTTCAGGTCTATTTTCACTTGCAATATTTCTCAGACTGTCATTTTGATTGTTCTCTATTTGAAATGATTCATTAGAAAATTCACCAGTGTTCACATGTAATAAATCTTCTTATGTCTATTTCTTGAGGAATCCTCTTATTTCTGTGTTAACAAAAAAAATGTGACAATCAGTTCCCAGTCATTGATTTGGTCCCTTTATTGAAATCATCAGTATAGTTTAATAGTTACCTGAAGATGTTTCTGGACATGGCCATAAATCAAATCCAGATGTAGTCTAAGGTATTTGATTAATTGTGAACTGTTCTGTAAGCTACCTCTTGACAGGAGAATGTCTTTAGCTTGAAGAAAGAACATGCTGTTTCCATCTACTAAAGAAAGAGATTGTATCTCGAAACGTGTTTGTAGCACACCTATTATCTTCATAGTGTCTTCGTGTCCTGATGGCATCTGTAGCCACTGAAATAAAACATTTGGCATTGATGTGAAACCTTGGGCAGTATCTAGTTTTAAAAGATATAAAATGAAGAAAAAAATGAATAAACTGTAATAAATAACAATCCTAATCATAACAATTATAATAATACTATAATAATAATAATAAGAAGAAACCCCATACATATTGTTGGGTGGCAACTAGGGGGGGGGGGAATTGCTTCTTCATACTCTGACATTG
Organism: Rhinella marina; assembly: GCA_900303285.1. Lineage (NCBI taxonomy): Eukaryota > Metazoa > Chordata > Amphibia > Anura > Bufonidae > Rhinella > Rhinella marina. The sequence continues at coordinate 98,629 of ONZH01008191.1, forward strand.
TCCAATTAGTGCTGAATGTGAGACTGTGAGGGGGCACACCTCTTTGAATAGGGGAATTGTAACACACAGTTGTCAATTGCTTTTATAAATCTCCTGGAGGAAAAAGGGAGGAATGGCAAAACACACAATTATGTGGAAAAAAAAATGCTTCAGAATTGATATTTCATGGGAAATACATGTATTCTCTAGAGATGAGCGAATCATTAAAAAAAGTATTCGCCAAACTTTTCCTAAGATTCGTATATTCGACAAATAGATTCGCTGTATTTGCGTACAAAATATACGTTATTATGTGCTATTAGCGAACATTTGCGCACTAATAACGAACGTTCATTTACAAAATGTACGCAACTTCTTAGAAGACGTACATATGAGCGTAAAAATAGCTTACAAATCCTCAGCGTACTATTGTCTACGCGATTACGTAATACGCAGGCACGTACGAGGAGACGCCGCGGCGTGCACTCCGCAGAGGCAGAGCGAATATTCGAAAATGGCATCCAGACGATCCTCATCATTTAGCTCTGCTGCACAGCTGAAATACATAGTCCGGCTGATGGACTGCCAGGATTATGATTTACGATGGCACACACCGCCACCCGAACCAGCATAAAAAGGAGGTGATCCAGCAGGTGATCCAAGGCTTGCTCCATCGTTTTGGCACCTTGCGGACCCCGGGACAGATCCAGCGTAAATGGTCAAATCTGAAATCGCCCTCAGAGGCAGTATGTATATTTCAGGTAGAACAAGTAAGGTGCTGTCTATCCGGCTTTGGGCATAGTATAACCATCCACCATACAATAAAGTGAATATGAGGACATATTGCGGTACCTGTAAAGAAATACACACAACAGGCAACATACTTGAAAACGTTGCTGAAAGGTAAAAACATTAGTGCAAACAATATAGTGCAAATACATTATAGGTATAATGTAAACATTTTAAATATCACCTACCTAGTCTGCTCACGGACACGTTTAAGTCTCTTTTCTTCTGACGCTTGTCATAGAACTGGAGCAGAGTCCCAAACTCAGTTGCAATTTGTAATCCACATAGGTAAAATTGTAATCCAAATGGGTAAAAAAATAGCAGCAAAGGTTCCTTAAAAAACCCTCTTTCAAGGGGCTCCCCAATAACCTGAAAAGGGGGAAAAAAGGGATGAGGCGCACGTATGCGCAACTTGGTTAAAACTTTTTTTTTGATGGGGGGAGTCCTGACAATCCATGTCCATCTGGGTGAGGACAAACGCAGGGCAACAAAAATAAAAACAAACGCCAACTAGTGCTCACCCTCTTCACTTCTGCTGGAGCATGAGAGGGTGCTCCTGCCTCATGAAATTGACACTGGCTGCAGCAGCAGACCCCCACCGATCTCACAGGGATGGTCTAATGGGGCTAATGAATTAAATTCGTACGGAACAGCATATAGAGTAACTTATATATAGCAATAGTGTATAATTTATAGGACAAACTACGTAGCGAATGCGTATAAAGCCGAAGCGAATCACCTAATATTCGGGTTCGCTTCGCAGCTGAAAATTCCCAAGATTCGATACGAATCAACGAATCGATGAATCGATTCGCTCATCTCTAGTATTCTCTAAAACAGACATATCAGGGGAGGTGACAGGCAGGGGCAGACTGAAAGCTTAAAATGGCCTTGGAAAACAATGCTAAAAGTGGCCCCATTTTGTAGTTGTGACCAAATTAATGGAAGACAGGGCCAACACAAATAGGCGGGGCCAGCAATACCATATTGTGGCACATTAACTTGTAGGAAAACAGGCTGAACTGGATGGACAGATGTCTTTTTTCGGCCTTTCAAACTATGTTACTATGTTACTATGTATTATACCACGCCAACAGAGCCAAATACCACAGTCCATCATAAAATACTGCCCCCATCAGCACAAAATACATCCCAAGAAACTTCCACTGGATGGCTGTGAGGGGGGCTTACTTGGCCCCTTGGGCATCGGCCCACCTGGAAATTTCCCTGTAAAATCTATAGCCAATCCGCCCCTGGTGACAGGTCCTATTTAACCCTTTCACAACATCCACTGTACATGTACAGCAGATTTCAGGTCTTTAAAGATAACGCCTGTTCAGGAGCTTAACAAGTGCCATACCCTCTATGTGCCTGCTGTCTTACACAGTCGACATCCACCAGCGGAATCTGTGATCTGCAGCGTCTCTGATCATGGACATTTAGCCCCATAGATGCTATGGGATGTGAACTGTTATTTCTCAGGAGCTGGATGCTCCCGGTGAACGAACACTCCCGATACGAGACTGTGGAAGCCATTTAGATACTATGGCTGATGGGAACATTCTGTGGCAGGGATGAATAGAAACTGCAATTTTACGATGCACTGCAAGGATTAGGTGATCTGATGACTGCATGGTCAAACCCTGGGATAAAATAAAAAACTGAAAGTCTTACAAAAATCAAATCACAGCCTTTCCTATTTTAAAGGGGTATTCTCATCTTGCTATTTCAGCCTTACCAGCAGCCAGCTCTGCTCTTCACTTCCTGGTTTCCTGCTTCTAAGGCTGGGTGGGCTTAGGCAGTTTGAGTGAAGGGCTGCCACGCCTCCTTATGACATCACACTGAGAGCTCAGTCCTTGCGTGCTCGTTCATGTGGATAGTGTGAGTCATCAGCCTGCAGTGTCTGTGAAGCTCATCTCTCCTGCTGTGGAATCCTCACTCAGAGAGCCAAAGTGAGCTAAGCAGACAGTAACAAGTGGCTCTCTTGCATTCTAATATAGTTTGACACACAAAACATGTTTTATCGTTTACAAGCCCATTCTTACCATAAAAACAATAATTTACTATTGTACATTGTCCCCATAGCATGTTAGCTAGTAACCTAATTATCTGTGCTATTGCCTCACATAAAATATTACCATCCCCCAACCACTAGCACTGATGCAGATTTGTTTACATTATAGATCTACTGCAGTTGTTTATACACTTTTGACTATATATATATATATATATATATATATATATATATATGTAGATGCATATCCAGCATATGCATATACAGGTCTGCTATATCATCCCTCACCAATCCCCTCTAGCTCTTTTGCTCAACAGCTTCCTATACAGCACTGCTACATCTGTCCTCATCTCCCCCAATAGCTAAGCAACTTCTAACTCAGCTCTGCTACATCTGTCTTTCCCTCTCACACTGTGCCTGACCCGCTACCTATACAGCTCTTCTACATCTATCCTTCTCTCTCACACTATGCCTGAACCGCTACCCATACAGCTCTGCTACATCTGTCTTTCTCTCTCACACTGTGCCTGAACCGCTACCCATACAGCTCTGCTACATCTGTCTTTCCCTCTCACACTGTGCCTGAACCGCTACCTATACAGCTCTGCTACATCTGTCCTTCTCTCTCACACTGTGCCTGAACCGCTACCCATACAGCTCTGCTACATCTGTCTTTCTCTCTCACACTGTGCCTGAACCGCTACCCATACAGCTCTGCTACATCTGTCTTTCTCTCTCACACTGTGGATGAACCGCTACCTATACAGCTCCGCTACATCTGTCTTCACCTCCCCCAATAGCTAAGCAACTTCTAACTCAGCTTTGCTACCTCTGTCTTTCCCTCTCACACTGTGACTGAACTGCTACCCATACAGCTCTGCTACATCTGTCTTTCTCTCACACTGTGGATGAAACGCTACCTATACAGCTCCGCTACATATGTCTTCACCTCCCCCAATAGCTAAGCAACTTCTAACTCAGCTTTGCTACATCTGTCTTTCCCTCTCACACTGTGACTGAACTGCTACCCATACAGCTCTGTTACATCTGTCTTTCTCTCTCACACTGTGCCTGAACTGCTACCCATACAGCTCTGCTACATCTGTCTTTCACACTGTGGATGAAACGCTACCTATACAGCTCCGCTACATCTGTCTTCACCTCCCCCAATAGCTAAGCAACTTCTAACTCAGCTTTGCTACATCTGTCTTTCCCTCTCACACTGTACCTAAACCGCTACCCATACAGCTTTGCTACATCTGTTTTTCTGTCTCACACTGTGCCTGAACCGCTACCCATACAGCTCCGCTACATCTATCTTTCTCTCTCACGCTGTGCCTAAAACGCTACCCATACAGCTCTGCTACATCTATGTTTCTCTCTCACACTGTGCCTGAACTGCTACCCATACAGCTCTGCTACATCTGTTTTTCTCTCACACTGTGGATGAAACGCTACCTATACAGCTCTGCTACATCTGTCTTCACCTCCCCCAATAGCTAAGCAACTTCTAACTTAGCTCTGCTACATCTGTCTTTCCCTCTCACACTGTGCCTGAACCGCTACCCATACAGCTCTGCTACATCTGTCTTTCTGTCTCACACTGTGCCTGAACCGCTACCCATACAGCTCTGCTACATCTGTCTTTCTCTCTCACGCTGTGCCTGAACCGCTACCCATACAGCTCTGCTACATCTGTCTTTCTCTCTCACACTGTGGATGAACCGCTACCTATACAGCTCCGCTACATCTGTCTTCACCTCCCCCAATAGCTAAGCAATTTCTAACTCAGCTTTGCTACATCTGTCTTTCCCTCTCACACTGTGACTGAACTGCTACCCATACAGCACTGCTACATCTGTCTTTCTCTCTCACACTGTGCCTGAACCGCTACCCATACAGCTCTGCTACATGTCTTTCTCTCTCACACTGTGCCTGAACCGCTACCCATACAGCTCTGCTACATCTGTCTTTCTCTCTCAAACTGTGCCTGAACCACTACCCATACAGCTCTGCTACATCTGTCTTTCTCTCTCACACTGTGGATGAACCGCTACCTATACAGCTCCGCTACATCTGTCTTCACCTCCCCCAATAGCTAAGCAACTTCTAACTCAGCTCTGTTACATCTGTCTTTCCCTCTCACACTGTGCCTGAACCGCTACCCAGGGCTGGGACTAGGGGTAGGCGGGGGAGGCGAGCGCCTAGGGCACCATCTGGAGGTGGGCGCAGCCAGGGCCGGATTATAATTGGAGCATCTGGAGCTACTGCTCCAGGCCCCGGCTCCAATGATTTCATGGAGGGCCCCGCGCCCCCTCAGACCTCATATCAGCCCACCCAGCCACTTTAAAAAAGCATACTTACCTGTTCTGCGCTGCCGCTGCCATCAGGTTCCGCCCTCCACTTTCTTCCCTGCCAGCGCGCACTATGACCTGACACAGCACAAGACGCTGGTCTGAGGGGGGGCACAAGACGCTGGTCTGAGGGGGGCACAAGATGCTGACCTGAGGTCTGATGGGGGCACATGGGGTCACATTGTGTTGATCTGAGGTCGGATGGGGGCACAAGACGCTGACCTGAGGTCTGATGGGGGCACAAGACGCTGATCTGAGGTCTGATGGGGGGCACAAGATGCTGACCTGAGGTCTGATGGGGGCACAAGACGCTGATCTGAGGTCTGATGGGGGCACAATGTGTTGATCTGAGGTTTATTATCCCTGTACAGTGACATCACTGTGTGTATTATCCCTGTACGGTGACATCACTGTGTTTATTATCCCTGTACAGTGACATCGCTGTGTGTATTATCCCAGTGCAGGAAGAGGTAAGTGGTCTGTGTTTGTGTGTTTGTTTTCTATTTTTCAGAGTCGTGAATGCAAAGGACTACGTCGGATTCGGTGGACTACGTCGGACCAGCTTTTTTTTTTTAATAAAATGGTCAAACAGGGGTCTGGGGGAGTGTTTATTTCAATAAAATGTTTTATACTTGTGTGTGTGTATTTTTTTTTTTACAATACTACAGTTTTAGTAATTATGGCTATCTACAGATGGCCCTGATTACTAATACCGGGCTTAGTGCTTGCCGGTATGGCAGGCCAGCACTAACCCCAACATCTATTACCTCGGCACCCACTGCCACCAGGGGTGCCGGGAAGAGCCGGGTACCCGCAGGACCGGACCTTCTAAATTGAGGGTCTGGCTCTGGGGCGGCTGCAGGCTGGTACCATTATATAAATAATTTTTTTTAAAAATGGCGTGGGGTCCCCCCCTTTTTTCCTTCGCCAGCCAGATACAACCAGCAGCGGCAGGCTGGCACTACCAGGGTGGGAAGGGACACGGTTATTGGCCCTTCCCAGCCTAATGGTACCAGCCTGCAGCCGCCCCAGAGCCAGACCCTCAATTTAGAAGGTCCGGTCCTGCAGGTACCCGGCTCTTCCCGGCACCCCTGGTGGCGGTGGGTGCCGAGGTAATAGATGTTGGGGTTAGTGCTGGCCTGCCATACTAAGCCCAGTATTAGTAATCAGGGCCGTCAGTAGATAGCCGTAATTACTAAAACTGTAGTATTGTAAAAAAAATACACACACACAAGTATAAAACATTTTATTGAAATAAACACTCCCCCAGACCCCTGTTTGACCATTTTATTTAAAAAAAAAAAAAAAGCTGGTCCGACGTAGTCCACCGAATCCGACGTAGTCCCCTGCATTCACGACCCTGAAAAATAGAAAACAAACACACAAACACAGACCACTTACCTCTTCCTGCAGTGGGATAATACACACAGCGATGTCACTGTACAGGGATAATAAACACAGTGATGTCACAGTACAGAGATAATAAACACAGTGATGTCACAGTACAGAGATAATAAACACAGTGATGTCACCGTATAGGGATAACAAACACAGTGATGTCACAGTACAGAGATAATAAACACAGTGATGTCACAGTACAGAGATAATAAACACAGTGATGTCACCGTACAGGGATAATAAACACAGTGATGTCACCGTACAGGATAATATACACAGTGATGTCACAGTACAGGGATAATAAACACAGTGATGTCACAGTACATCTGCACTAATCTGCATGCAATCGCAGTCAGTTTTGACTGCGCTTGTGTACGTTTGTTTAGTTTTTTCCACGCGTGTGCGAAGCATTTTCCACCTGCGTTAGAAAAAACTGAATGTTTACATACAACATTGCTAGGCAACCGTCAGTGAATCCCGCATTGCATCCGCACCTGGTTGCCCTCCCCACTTTCTATCAGGTCCCTACCCCCCCCAAAAAAAAACAATACATTTATGTGCCACCCCCCCCCCTCCACAGTATAATGGCCCCCATCCACACCCAGTGTCCCTTTACACCGCATTTATCTTCCCCCTAGTGTCCCTAATATCAATATATTAAAAAAAATGTGCACCTCAAAATAAAAATGTGCTCCCCAGTGTATATCAACTCTCTATTTTGCCCCCTAGAGACAAATCATTTATGTCCCCCCTCACCCTCCCCCCACAGTATAATGGCCCCCATCCACACCCAGTTCCCTTTACAACCGCATTTATCTTCCCCCTAGTGTCCCAAATATAAAAAATAAAAATAAAAAAATAAAAAAAATCAGTGCACCTGAAAATAAAAATGCGCTCCCCAGTGTCTGTCAACTCTCTATTTTTTGCACCTAGAGAAAATACATTTATGTCCACCCTCACCCTCCCTCATCAATATAATAGCCCCCAACACACACAGTGTCCCCAATATCAATAAAAAAAAATCAGTGCCCATCTCTGTATTTCCATCATCATCTTCAAATAGTGTACTAAAAAAAGTAATAGCTAACCTTACTTCAGCCAGCCAATTATTATTTTTTTAATCATAAATTTTCTTTTATATATAATAATAATTATATATTTATATATAAGTATAACAACTAATGTTTTGGGGCCAAATTCGTTGGTGAATATAGTGGTTATTTTTATTTTTTTTTATACTTACCTCTGTAGATGCAGGTCCGTGTCTCCAGCTCGCGATCCTGACTTCTCTCTCTCCTCAGCGATGTCTGTGATCGCATACAGAGCATGCGCGGCTCTATATGCGAGCACAGACACAAAAGAACTACCGCGCATGCGCGGCTGCCCGCATCTGATACAGAGCAAGCGCGGCTCTGTATCAGACATCGCAGGGCAGAATGACGATGTGCGCATGCGCAGCTACGTGTGCGCTCTTGCAGAAAACAGCGGCTGCCTGGGTGAAAACGGAGTGCGGTCTGCGCAAGCGCGGCCCGCTGGGACATCGTGGGAAGCGGGCCGTAACCAATGGATACGATCTGTAAACTATGGGGTAGGAAAATGTGATTTTATCTAAAGCAGGAAACTTTGGTTAATGACATATATTTACAAAAATCATCAAGGCCACCAGTATTCCATTTTAAAATGTGATCATTAAGATGGGAATACCCCTTTAACTACGGGGGCAGTATAGGGGCATTTTAACTTCAAGTGACAATATAGAGGGCTTAATTTCTACTGGGGTCACCACAGAGAGGCCTTATTACTTCTTGGTGCACTATTGTGGACATTATTATTGGGCACACTATGGAGTGCGCTACTGCTAACTGGGCAATCTTGGGAAGCATTACCATAATTGGGGTATTATCAGGGTTATTATCACTAATGAGGGCACTCTGGAAGAGAATTATAATTATTAGTGGGACTTTTAAATTACTATGGGGGCACTTTTTCTATTGCACTATTGGCTCTGCAGTATATTATTCGGGGACATTGGGGAGCACAGAGGACACAGTATTGGGGGAACAGCAGGATAACACTGTTGGAGCTCCAGGATGGGAAGGATGATAGAAAGGGTCCTAGGCTGGTTCTAGAGTTTAGTACATGTGCATTGTGTCTGGGTTCCTGACTTTTTTGAGACCCTAGAAATATTGCCTTTCACATTAATTTTTTTCTTATTTTAGCAATGCTAAATATCATCTTTAGGAAAAACATGCCTAATTTACACTTTAAAGGAATGCATTTAACAGAAATATGATATTACCAACAAACTAAAAATCATAACATTTCCTTTGTGTCTAAAACAGAAATAAAACAATGTAAAGTACACTACAATGGATTGTTAATACATAAAAGAAAATCTCAGGGGAAGACAAGAGCAACAAAGTATTTGTAAGAAGCACCCGGAACATCAGAGAACATGTTGGTAAGTAACCATACTAAAACTTCTACTGTGTCCCAGATTTTTTATATCAACAGTTAAAGCGTTAAAAATAAGTAACCACATAAAATCTAATAAATGGGTAGATATATGACGCTCTAAAAGAAAAGCATTTTATGGCCCATATCAACCAATCACGTTGCGGCTATAACACGTAAAAGCTGCACTATTATTGGTGACTATAAGCAACAAAGACAGTTATTTAATTAGAAAGTTTTCATAAATCTTCCCCACAGCGCCAATCAGCTGTTTGAAGAGGAGGCGCGCGCCATGCCAGCGCTGCCTCCTCTTCATTGTTTACCTGCTCGCCGTAACATACATAGCGGTGAGCAGGTGTAATTACACCTAACCATCCCATTAATTTCAATGGGACGGTTCGTTCTCATACACTTGTATAGGAACAAGCCGTCCCACTGAAATGAATGAGGTGGCTTAGGTGTACTGTAATTACACCTGCTCACCGCTACGTATGTTACGGCGAGCAGGTAAACAATGAAGAGGAGGCAGCTCTGGCACGGCGCGCGCCTCCTCTTCAAACAGCTGATTGGCGGGGGTGTCAGACCTCCGTCGATCTGATATTGATGACCCACCCTGAGCATAGGTCATCAATAGAGATGAGCGAACATGCTCTTCTGAGCTTGGTGCTTGTTCGAGCATTAGGGTATTCGCATATACTCGCTACTCAGACGAGCATATCGCGATCCTCAAGGAAATGGCAACTTCCTCTTCCGGCCTGTTAGGCGCCTTTTCTCAGCCAATCAACATACAGGAGAGTCTTTGGTACCTCCTAGCATCACGTGGGGCCCCTACAAGTTGATAGCAGGGATTGGCTGGCCAGATCAGATGACCTGGTCCCGCGCTGCTTGCGTCAGACGCCGCCTGCATAAGATTAGAGATAGAGCTGCTGTCTGTCAGGGAGAGTGTTAGGGCCTAAATTTTGATTTTGGTTAGGCAGGAATCATTCTCAAAGAACCCAACAGCCCTTCTAAGGCTACAAGCATTTTTTTTTTGGTCTCCTCCTGGCTGCTGGCTAGGACTTGTAGTGCAGCTACCGCCATCTTGGCTGCACACTGTGCACAGGGACAGCACGTGGTCCACACAGACCCAAAAGAAATTGCCCAAAGTCCTCTCAGTACTCATTTTTGCTGCTGGTGGTGCTGCTGCTGTACCTTGGCTTGCTGGGATCTGTAGTGCAGTTTAGGGAATACGTTTTTTCTCTCAGTTATATATTATACAGTGCAGTGCAAAATTCTGTCGTGTGCTGCACACTAGCCAGAGTGTAGAAAATATAAGTTTTTTCTCTCAGTTATATATTATACAGTGCAGTGAAAAATTCTGTGGTGTGCTGCACACTAGCCAGAGTGTAGAAAATATAAGTTTTTCTCTCAGGTATATATTAAACAGTGCAGTGCAAAATTCTGTCGTGTGCTGCACACTAGCCGGAGTGTAGAAAATATAAGTTTTTTCTCTCAGTTATATATCATACATTGCAGTGAAAAATTGAGTGGTTTGCTGTACAATAGCTGCCGTCTAAAGACTACGTTTTTTCTCTCAGTTATATATTATACAGTGCAGTGCAAAATTCTGTCGTGTGCTGCACACTAGCCGGAGTGTAGAAAATATACGTTTTTTCTCTCAGTTATATATTATACAGTGCAGTGAAAAATTCTGTTGTGTGCTGCACACTAGCCGGAGTGTAGAAAATATACGTTTTTTTCTCTCAGTTATATATTATACAATGCAGTGAAAAATTCTGTCCTGTGCTACACACTAGCCGGAGTGTAGAAAATATATGTTTTTTTCTCTCAGTTATATATTATGCATTGCAGTGAAAAATTGAGTGGTTTGCGGTACAATAGCCGCCGTCTAAAGACTACATTTTTTCTCTCAGTTATATATCATACAGTGCAGTGAACATACAAAATGTTGAACCCAAGGGCTAAGGGTCGAGGACGAGGGCGTGGGCGTTCAAGTAGTGTAGGGGGCAAAGGCCGTGGTCCTGGGCAGGGTGACACAATACATGTTGATGAGGGAGCAGTGGAACACCGCAGAGTTTCGCTCCCTAGCTTCATCTCGCAACTTACTGGTTCACGTGGTACACCACTATTGAAACCACAACAGTGTGAACAGGTGATGACGTGGATAGCGGACAATGCGTCCAGTAATTTATCCACCACCCAGTCTTCCATGCAATCCACTTACGCTAGCCAAGGGAGTAGACCTCTGGCTCCTCCAGCTCAACCTCCTTCCCCCCAGCCTGCCCCCCCCCCCCGGAAAGTATGGATTCAGATCCGGCATACTCACAGGAACTCTTTTCAGGACCCTACCCAGAGACACAAACCGCTGCTCAACAGCAACCTGAGAAGTTGCTCTGTCCCGATGCCCAAAATTTAGAACTATCACAGTCTGTGGGTGAGGAGAATGTGGAATTAGTGCAAGTAGTGCGTGAAGAGGTGTCGGATGATGATGATGATGAGACACGGTTGTCAGACAGTGACACTGTTGTCAGGGCAGTAAGTCCGAGGGGGGAGCAGAGTGAGGAATCGGAGGAAGAGCTGGTGGATGATGAGGTGACTGATCCGAGCTGGGTTGGTAATCCAACTCAAGACAGTGCTTCTGAGGGGGAGGCAAGTGCAGCACCAGAACAGGTTGGAAGAGGCAGTGGGGTGGCCAGAGGGAGAAGCAGGGCCAGAGCAGGTAGATCAGCAACTGTTTCACGGAGTCCAGCTCCCGTGCCGAGGCCTAGATGTTCGCAAGTCTGGAGGTTTTTTAAAGAAAGTGAGGATGACCGACGGACTGTGGTGTGCAACCTGTGCCACACCAGGATCAGCAGGGGAGCCACTACTACCAGCCTAACCACTACCAGCATGCGCAGGCATATGAGTGCTAAACACCCGACTCAGTGGAACCAAGGCCGTTCACCTCCTGAGGGTCACACCACTGCCCCTTCCCCTGTGTCACATGCTGGCTCGGCGACCCAGGACCCAGGCATGAGCACCTCCCGCCATACAACCATCCCTTCACCTCCACAATCCTCCACACCCTCCACCAATGTGTCCCAGCGTAGCGTTCAGCTGTCTTTGCAGCAGACATTTGAGCGCAAGTGCAAATACAATTCCAGCCACCAACATGCACAAGCCCTAAACGTCCACATCTCCAAATTGTTGAGCCTGGAGATGCTGCCCTATAGACTGGAAGACTGAGGCTTTCCGCAACCTGATGGCGGTGGCTGTCCCTCGGAACTTGGTCCCCAGCTGCCACTATTTTTCCCGATGTGCCCTACACCAGCACGTGTCAGAGAACATTATCCGTGCCCTGACCAACGCGGTTACTGAGAAGGTCCACCTAACCACGGACACGTGGACAAGTGCTGGCGGGCAGGGACACTGGGTTAACTTGGTGGAGGCTGGGACCGAGTCTGACCCTGGGACCGCTGATGTGCTGCCCACACCGAGGATTGCGGGGTCTGCCTCGGTCACAGTTTCTCAGGCTAATTATGCCTCTTCCTCCAACCCCTCCTCCTCCTCCTCTCAATTACCATCCGTGAGCACGGCGCCTTTAGTCGGTAGCTCCAGGCGCAGGTGCACTGCTGTGGGTAAGCGCCAACAGGCGGTGCTGAAACTGCTGAGGTTAGGTGACAAGAGGCACACCGTCCAAGAGCTGTTACAGGGCATCACAGAGCAGACCGATCTTTGGCTGGCGCCGCTGAACCTCAAACCAGACATGGTTGTGTGTGACAACGGGCGTAACCTGGTGGCGGCTCTGCAACTCTGCAGACTCACACATGTGCCATGCCTGGCCCACGTGTTCAATCTTGTGGTTCAGCGGTACCTCAAGACCTACCCCAATTTGTCTGAACTACTCACCAAGGTGCGACGCATCTGTGCGCATTTCCGTAAGTCAACCACAGATGCTGCCACCCTCAGGGCAGTGCAACGGCGCTTACAACTGCCAGCTCACCGACTGTTGTGCGACGTGCCCACGCGATGGAATTTCACATTACACATGTTAGCCAGGGTTTACCAGCACCGCAGAGCCATTGTAGACTGCCAGATGACAACTTCCAGGAGAACTGGTAGTCAGGTTAGTCAGCTTCCTCAAGTCTACAATGAGGAGTAGAAGTGGATGTCTGATAACTGTCAGGTGTTAAGCAACTTTGAGGAGTCAACACAGATGGTCAGCGGCGATGCCGCCATTATCAGCGTCACCATCCTGCTGCTTTGTCTGCTGAAAAACTCACTGCTCAGCATGAAGTCAGAGGCTTTGCACTTTGGAGAGTTAACCTATTGAGGAGAGGGAATTCTTGCGTGTTGGGACTCTGGCGCACATGGCTGACCATGTTAGGCTGCCTTTCCCGTGACCCTCGCGTTAAAAACATTTTTGCCAACACCGATTACTGGGTGTTCACCCTCCTGGACCCCCGGTACAAGCAGAACTTTTCCACTCTCATTCCTGTAGAGGAAAGGAGTACGAGAATGAAGCAATATCAACAGGCCCTGGTGCACAAGCTGAAACTATCCTTCCCATCTGACACCGCTAGCGGCAGAGGACATAGTTCTGTGGGCCAACTAGCGGGGGAGAGGAGGCGAGAAGGCAGCTTGTCAAGCACTGGCAGGGGAACACTCTCCAAGGCCTTTGCCAGTTTTATGTCACCCGTCCCCAGTCTAGGCAGAGTAGGGGGGAGCTGTTCAGAAAGATGGTGAGGGAGTACCTAGCTGACCATACCAACGTCCTGCGTGATCACTCTGCTCCATACAACTACTGGGTTGCAAAGCTGGACACGTAACCCGAACTGGCGCTGTACGCCTTGGAGGTGCTGGCTGCTAGCATATTGTCAGAGCGGGTCTTCAGTGCAGCTGGTGGCATCATCACTGATAAGCGTACACGCCTGTCAACTAACAGCGCTGACAGGCTGACACTTATTAAAATGAATAAAGCCTGGATTTCACCAGAATTCAAATCTCCACTGGGGGAAAGCAGCTCAACATGAAGATTCTTCATGTATCCTCTCCTCTCCTCTTCCTCCTTCTCTTCTTACACAAACGCTTAGCCAACAGGCAATTTTTCAGAGGGCCAACTGGCTCTCTTTTCAAACAATGTTTAGGGAGGGCCACCTACAGGCTGTCTCTCCAATCAATATTTTAGGAGCATCAACAACAGACACTCAAAAACAATTTTTTAGGAGGGTCAACTACAGACACTCAAAAATAATTTTTTAGGAGGGTCAACTACAGACACTCAAAAACAATTTTTTAGGAGGGTCAACTACAGACACTCAAAACATTTTTTTAGGAGAGTCAACTTCAAACACTGTAAAACAATTTTTTGGGAGGCTCATCTACAGCTATTTGACTGCAATCTCAGTCTGCCAAAGGCATTGGTGGTGTCACCGCCATGCTGTGTCAGGCTACATTTTTGGGTGGTTCACCTGCTACCTCAGTCTAATTGGTCACTCTGGGTTCACCGACATGCTGTGTCAGGGTAAATTTTTGGGTGGTTCACCTGCTACCTCAGTCTCACTTGGTCACTCTGTTGTCACCGCCATACTGTGTCAGGGTAAAATTTTATGTGCTTCACCTGCTAACTCAGTCTCACTTGATCACTCTGTTGTCACCGCCATGCTGTGTCAGGGTAAAATTTTATGTGCTTCACCTGCTAACTCAGTCTCACTTGGTCACTCTGTTGTCACCGCCATGCTGTGTCAGGGTAAAATTTTATGTGCTTCACCTGCTAACTCAGTCTCACTTGGTCACTCTGTTGTCACCGCCATGCTGTGTTAGGGTAAAATTTTATGTGCTTCACCTGCTACCTCAGTCTCACTTGGTCACTCTGTTGTCACCGCCATGCTGTGTCAGGTTAAAATTTTATGTGCTTCACCTGCTACCTCAGTCTCACTTGGTCACTCTGGGTTCACCGCCATGCTGTGTCAGGGTAAAATTTTATGTGCTTCACCTGCTACCTCAGTCTAACTTTGTCACTCTGTTGTCACCGCCATGTTGTGTCAGGGTAAATGTTTGGGTGGCTCATCTGCTACCTCATCTAACTTGGTCACTTGGTGGTGTCACCGCCATGCTGTGTCAGGCTACATGTTTTGGTGGCTCACCTACTACTTCATCTAACTTGGTCACTTGGTGGTCTCACCGCCATGCAGTGTCAGGCTACATGTTTGGGTGGCTCACCTACTACCTCATCTAACTTGGTCACTTGGTGGTGTCACCGCCATGCTGTGTCAGGCTAAATGTTTGGGTGGCTCACCTGCTACCTCATCTAACTTGGTCACTTGGTGGTGTTACCGCCATGCTGTGTCAGGCTAAATTATTGGGTGGCTCTCCTGCTACCTCATTTAACTTGGTCACTTTTTGGGTGGTTCAGCTGCTATCTTAGTCTAACCAAGCCACTCTGGGGTTCACCACCATGCTGTAAACTGCAATCTCAGTCTTAACAAGTCATCCTGGGGTTCACCCCCATGCTGTAAACTGCAATCTCAGTCAAACTATGTAATTTAGGGGTTCACCACCAAGGTGTAGAGGGTTCACCTGCAATCTCAGTCACAGACTGTCATTCAGGGGTGCACCACCATGCTTTTTCAAACCAATTGTTTCTGAGGGTCACCTCCAGGCTCTCACCCACGAATTTTTGGAGGCTCGCCACTACACTGTCACCCAAAATTGAAAATTGTCTTGAGGGTCACCGGAGGCCTCTCCCCCACAACTTCAAGGAGGGTTACTACCCGGCCCTGGCACACAAACATTGCCTTGAGGGGCACTAAAAGGCTCTGCACCCACCCACGTGTGGAGACTAATGGGTGGGTGCAGTGTGCGTCTTAGCCCGTCTTGAATTAGGAAAGCTGGGCACTGTGCTTGGAGGTCTTTGTGTCTGCTGTGGACAGGGTGGGTATGGGGTGCGTGTTTGCCCATCTGGGATGGGGAGAGCTGGGCACTGTGCTGGGAGAACTTTGTGTGGACTACTGGGTGGGTGCGGGGAGGGAGAAGCTTATGCCTGCGTCCTGGGGCGGGGGAAAAGGACAGCAGTGCCAGCATGGGCAGTGGTGTCACCCGCAGGCGGTGATGGACTTTCGTTGCACCTAGTTGGGTGCTTTCCTAACATGTGCAAGCGCATGGGTTTTGCCCATTTGGTCTGGGTCAGCACAATTGTCTTGAGGGTCACCACCAGAATTTGGCGTAATGGTGCGATTAGGCAGCCTCAGAGGCATCCATGCATGATGCCCCTGCTGTTTCCTGTCCATTTACGTGGTGTTTCCATCATTTTTTGAGGTTTCCAGGTTTTCACGCAACCTTCCCTGTGCAGAGCTTTGGTCCCCTGCAAAAAATGCTCGAGTCTCCCATTGACTTCAATGGGGTTCGTTATTCGAAACGAGCACCCGAGCACCGGGAAAAATTCGACTCGAATAACGAGCACCCGAGCATTTTAGTGCTTGCTCATCTCTAGTCATCAATAAATATAACTCAGATAACCCCTTTAAGTATCAGTTTATAAAGGAAGCCAAGAGGCTGTAACAGATCCATTACATGTCAGATCCAACTATTTAAAGGGGTTTTCAGTACTTTTCTACAAAGTGTGTGGGGCATGGACACACTTTTGTACAAAGTGGTGGCGGCATGCACAAATCACCCAGGATGCGCCAAAATTATTAAATTTAGACCATCTAAAACGCCGCTCCTAATAAATGTGCCCTAATATCTTTATTGCATGCCCTATTCATTGCATAGTAACACTTTTTGTGGGATAACCCCTTTAAAGAGTTCTCAGTAAATCATGCAGTAGCCAAATGTTGGTAACTGTAAGGCCCTGTGCTGGCAGAGGATCTACCAGAGTTATGAAGAGGCGCAGGCGTCCAGCACCGCTTCTAAATGTAAGACAGCTTCTGAGCTTTAGAGTTGGAGTGAGTGGGTTGAAGTCAGAGATGGCAGCGCAACTAACTGTTACTCTGCCATCTGCGCCTTAAATATGCCTAATTTAGGCGTATTTCAGTATAATAAATGACCCCCATTGTTCTTTTTTATGTACATTTTCCTTTCTGGTAGCACCTTCTGCAGCTGGTATAGTGATCTCATAGTGAAGCAGGTGAAGCGGTCCAGACACCTTTCGTTCATTCATTCATTCATTCATTCATTCATTCATTCATTCATTCATCCCTATTTCTAAAGTAATATAAATACATAGCTATACAGTGTCAGACTGTGGTGCCTAGACTAGGGCCCACGAGTAAAATTTATTTGCCCTGCCTCCCTGCAGCAACTTTGAGAAGCCAGGTCCTGGGAAATGAGGATACTGGCTGTCCTGCCTCTGTACCTATAAGTCATCTCAACCACATGAACATGTCTATAATAATAAAATGGACAATTTCTTAACCCCTTCAGGATACAGCCATTTTTCACCTTCTTGACAGGGCCTATTTTTCCAAACCTGACATGTGGAAATAACTTTGGAATGCTTTTACTTATCCAAGTGATTCTGAGACTGTTTTCTCGATACAAAATGTTCTTAATGTTAGAGGCAAATTTGAGTCCATATGTTTTACTTTTATTCATAAGAAAATCCAAGATTTATGGGAATTTTGGAAAAATGTGCTATTTTCTAAATTTGAATTTCTCTGCTTTTAAGACAGATAGTGATACCTCATAAAATAGTTATTAATTAATATTCACCGTATGTCTACTTTATGTTTGCATCATTTTGTGAATGTTTTGTGAATGTAAAATTCAAAACTGATTTTACAAACGTTGTTAAGCCTTTATATGTTTCACTTTCTTTGCAGCTTTTACATTTTAATCCATTTTCGTGTAAGGCAGAAAGGATTAACATCCAAACAAATCTCCATATTTATTGCCCTGATTCTGCAGTTTACAGAAACACCTCTTGTGTGGTCATAAACTGCTGTATGGGCACACGCCAGGGCTCAGAAGGAAAGGAGTGCCATATGGTTTTTGGAGGCAGGATTTTGCTGGAATGGTTTTGGGCTCCATCTTACATTTGAAGGCACACTAAGGTACCCCCACAGTAGAATCCTCCAAAGAGTGACCTCATTTTGGAAACTACACCCCTTAAGGAATTTAATGAGGGATGTACTGACCACTTTGACCCCACAGGCTTTTAATAGAATTTAGAAACACTTGGGTGTGAAAATGAAAATTTTCATTTCTTCCAATAAAATGTTGCATATGCTCCCCATTTTTCATTTTCACAAAGGGCAACATGACAAAAAACACCACAAATGTTGTTAAGCATTTTCTCCTGAACATGGCAACACCCCATATATAGTCGTAGATTGCTGTTTGGGCACCCGGCAGGGATCAGAAGAGAAGGAGCAAAATATGTTTTTTGGAGGGCAGATTTTTGTGGAATGGTTTATGGGTGCCATGTTGCTATTGATAAGCCTCTGGACACCAGTACAGAAATTTTCTGACAACCATACCTTTTATTTTTCTCTCAACGGAGCTTTATCATTGGTTCTATTTATGGTTAGATACAACTTTTTGATCTCTTTTTTTAGCTTTTTGGGAAGCAGAAAAAGAAAAGGCGGCAACTCTGACATTGCTTTTTGGGATTTGTTATTGTTTTCAGTGGTACCATTGTGGGATATGTTGTGCTTTTTGATTGCTTGGGAAAGGGGGCGTTTTTCTGAAACTTGAAACTTTTTTTTAATTATGAAAAACACTTTTTTTTTTTTAACTTTTTTTTTTTGTCCCACTATATAACTTTTGGGTGTGATCCCCTCTGCAATTCATTGCAATACATGTGTATTGTAATGCACTGACTGTCAGTTAAATACCAGTGTAATACACTGACAGTCTGCCTGCCTGTGAGACCTAGGGGTGGGGTCTCACAGGCTTCCTTAGAAGGCAAGCCTTCCAAAGGCATCGGGTTTCCTTCCCAGCTGTGATGGGGACCCGATGGGGATGGGTAGGGACCCCCTATCTCCCCACAGCCTGTGGATGCCGCAGTCAGCATTGACAATGGCATACAAAGGGTTAAAGCGCATGCATCAGTATATTCACCTGTCAGCATATACAGCAAGGGCTCGACTATCAGGAACAGCAGGACCCCTGCCACTGATTGAACGGGTGAAGCTCCTGCACCTACCTGATCAGCGTGCTATACCTGTACGGTGGCTGTCAACAAGTTACTTCTCGCTGTGCTGTACATAATCGGCGGATGTCGGGAATGGGTTAAATATTCTACCTAGTTTTTTATATAAACTTAGGCTGGTTAAGGTGTTGTACACTTCTTATCTACTTTACACATAGTGCAGTAAGTCTAGTGTGTTATGTGCCACTTGTGCAAGGGTGGGAAGACAAGGGGCCCACCTTGCTCGGGGGCCGACCAAGGGATTCACCTGGACCCCGATGGGCCATCCCAGCCTATAGCTCTACTGTATGTCTCTCTAGACAGTGGAGAGTAAAAATATTGGATCATTACAAACCATATGTATTTCTGGGGATCTCTGGGGATATATGTGAGGGATTATTTGGTAAGCAGGGAAGAAAGGAGTTACAAGAGCTAAGTGCAATGCATCCTAGGAGAAGCAGAGGCTTGAAGAGCTGCTGCCTACCCAAAGAAAGGCAAACAATTCCTTCAGATATGTGAATAAAAGACTTTAAAAAAAGGTTTCAAATTATATTTTTGCTCAACCATAAAGGAGTTTTCTACTAATATTCTGAGAAATACTATAAAAGTGTAACAAGTAGGGGTTCACATGCACAGTCTCTGTCCAAACAAATGCACTAACCAACATAACAGAATCAATATTCAAAGCACGGTTTCAATCTGTCAGTAGATGGAAACTAATCTATTTCTCCAAGGAATGCTTTTTAATCCAATTGTAAAGCTCTGTTAACAAACAAGCAGTCATATCTTTAATTACATTTTTATGATTCACATTGAGCATTTGATCACTTAGTATTAAATATAATAGTTGAGTTTGATACCTTGAGTGATAGCCTTGTTTTTAGTATTGCCTACTGGTCCTTTAAACGAAAGGTTTTTCATTTTTTTTCTATTGGAGCATAAACAGCCAGAACTTGTAGATGCTTGGTCCTTACTGGAGAGGAACACATTGATTTGACTCATTAACAAGCATTCTTCACCTGTGAGGGACTGTCCTGCTGCTGAAGAAGCTCCCTCTTGATGCTCAGATCTTATAATCTTGTGCCTGTGACGCTTCTCCGAGTAGATGCACAGGCACAAAGACTCTGTTTATCCTACTGGAGTAGTAACTGTGCATGCACCACTACTCTTCTGGTTAGTAGTGTATAAACAGTTGCCACTCCAGCAGTATGCCCATTGGATTCAGTGCAATAAGCGAATATCTTTATAGCTTAAATGAAATATTGCTAATAAGTGATAAATTAATAATTATGCATTACAGGGGTATTCTGGAAGAAGAATATTGATGACTTATCCTCAAGATAATATTTATTTACTTTATGCACTTATATATTCCACAGCACTTTACAGACATGAGCATCAAGCTGTCCCCAATGGGATTCACAATCTAAGGTCCCTATCAGTATGTCTTTCGAGTGTGGGAGGAAATCAGAGTACACAGAGGAAACCCACAGAGAACATACAAACTCCATGCGGATATTGTCCATGGTTGGATTTGAACCTAGGCTGCAAGGCACCAGTGTTAACCACTGAGCCACTATGCTCAGACTGGTGGGCATCTTATTACCAGCACAAATCAGCTGTTTAAATTGGTGGTGTTGTCCAGTGACAATATATGGCGCTGTGCTTGGTATGCTGCGAGGAGGCCACAGTGATCATTAAAGCCCTGCAGCCTCTTCAAACAGATGATTGTCCCCCACTGATCAGATATTGATGACCTATCCTGAGGATAGGTAATTAATATTCTACTTCCAGAAAAAGCTTTTAAATTATTTCACTCTACATGAAATTCACATAAATTGCAAAACATTTTCTATATTAGGATGAGACCTAACAAGCGTCAGATTTATGTTACATGAACAAAAAGTTTGAAATAACTTCAATGACT
Source organism: Rhinella marina (assembly GCA_900303285.1). Lineage (NCBI taxonomy): Eukaryota > Metazoa > Chordata > Amphibia > Anura > Bufonidae > Rhinella > Rhinella marina. The sequence goes on from ONZH01008191.1 coordinate 119,655, forward strand.
TATGTGTCTTCTTACTTGCTTAATAAATGTTCTCTATGCTTTAGAAAGTCAAAGTCATGACACATTGAACTATAAATCTAAAAATAAACTGATTTCCTGTCCTCAGTAAAATCTATATTCTTTACTGCCGAAACCTGTTTTTGCTAAACTATGCTATATAGGTCAAGGAGAGTGAGAGTGCCTTGCATATATTTATTTTTAACTTAATAACTTATATTAGGATTTTTCCTCATGTCTTGGTTATACTATGGACTGTTGCAATATTTAGATGTCAAGGCATTAAACCTGAAATCTTAAATTGTATATAATTATCATTTTTGTAATACGTTTCTTTTTCACACAAATTTCAAACATTATATATAGAAGTAAATGCCATATCAAAAGGCAGTAGTAATTTAAATTTAAATGCAAATCTGCACAGACATGAACTATATAAAATAATTTCTTTTTGCCAAACACACAATGTTTATGAAAGATCAATATAAAAAGCTTAGAGGTTCTAGTAAGAAATAACAGAGGCAAATGTGTTTTTTCATGGCTATAGAAAGTACATTTTTTCTAACAATTAACCTAAATATTCTCCTAGCATCAAAACCGAATGTGCAGCATAGCATAAATCTGAACAAAAACAGACATCCCCAAATGACAGTGTCTTGCACTGTATACAGTGACGTAACTAGAACTGACTGTGCCCTACAACAATTTTTTTAGTCCCCCATGGTCTCCTTAATGCAAACCTCAGACCGGACCAAAACAAAAAAGAAGAGGAGGAATCGGTGAGTAATGCCAGTGCTAGGACTAGGAACATCATACTCGCCATAGTCACTCACCATGCTCTCTGGTCCCTGAAAATAAATCCATTTGTCCTCCTCCTGGGCCCATTTCTCAGTTCAGGCCCTGTAGCCCCCCTTGCTTCTATGGTAGCTATACCCCTAACTGTTAAGTGCTATCAGCTTGCATATAATAATAAAAATTAGGTGGGAGCCACTAACACAAGTTTACCATTTGCATGAAGTAGGGATCTCATAGGGCCCAATAGCAAAACTTAGTATTGCCCCTATTCCCAACCCAGATTTCCAGTATGCATTCATTAAACACTCTCAGGAAAAGCAAAACACAGAGCGTGGTTGCCCAGATTTTCAACACTTCCTTCTGAAAACATGGAACACGTGCTTTTTAAATATGGTACTCTGAAAATCATTTTTTTAAATGTATTTAAATGTGGCATAAATACTGATAAATGTATAGTTTTCTTTCATACAGTACATTATAAAACTAACTGCCTAAGGCCACCACTAGGGGGAGCTCAGTTAATAGGAATTTACACAGCTACCATTGCAATCAATGGAAACTACTAATAATTTATTTGCACGGAGCTCCTACTTATTTGTGGCTGCAGAAAATGCAGTGAATCTACTGTATGTGGGGAAGAGAAGCAGTTCAGCCTCTGGGGACCCACAGCATTTGTGTGGTCTGCCTCCATGAAGGTAGGCCACTGAATACCAGTTGAGAGGGACTTTAGCACAAGTTATACATTTGCTAGAAGAGGTGAGTTTTCAGTTTGCTTAGGTTGCATTTGAAGGATTGTAGGACTGGAGTGTGTTGGATGGAATATGGGAGAGAGTTCCTGAAGGTAGGCAGAACATAAGAGAAGTCTAGAATATGACACTGTGGGGAGGTGATTAGAAATGCTTCAATGACATTTTAGAAATAATCCAAAAGTGAAGTTTGACTTTAATACAAGACCCAATGAACTGGTTGTATCTAACATAAACTGCTTATTTTGCCAAGATTTCTCTCGATATACAGTACTCACATGTTTAGGTTACTAAAAAAATGTGCCAATGCTGACACTTTTCTTCTGTAACTCGCAAAGTATCAGTAGACTGAAAGAACATAAGTGGTTTCCTTCATATAGAAGACCCTGAAAATGAACTGTATAAAAAAATTTTCATCTATCTCCATAGAGAATGGAATTAAAGGGGTTTTCCCATCATAGACAATGGGGGCATATCGCTAGGATATGCCCCTATTGTCTGATAGGTGCTGGACCTGCACCTATATCGAGAACGGAGTGGGGAGGCTCCCAGCTGCTCCCATAGAAATGAATGGGAGCGCACTGCACATATGCGCGGCCACCGCTCCTATTCATTTCTATGGAGCCGACGGAAATAGCCGAGCCAGCGGCTATTTTCGGCGGCCTCATAGAAATGAATGGAGGGTGGTTGCGCAGTGCGCCCTCCGTTCATTTTCCCATTCCGTTCTCGATGTAAGTGCGGGTCCCAGAGGTGGGACTCACACCTATCAGACAATGGGGGCATATGCTAGCGATATGCACCCATTGTCTGAGATGGGAATAACCCTTTAAGGAAACATACAGTACTATACAAAATGCTGACAAAAATTATATAAATAAAATACAAATATGACATAATAAAGGATTAGGACAAAATACAGCTGCTGCACAGACGCACCAATACCTGCAGCTATATTCTGTGGAAGCTATTGGTTAAGGGTAATACTGAAAAACTAAGGGCTCTTTTACACAGGTCGGTCTCCAGGAATGAAGAGTGCTCTTTCCTTATCGTTGTTCCATGTAAACATGCCACTGATAACCGAAAAAAACAAAGCCAACAAATGAAAACTGAATAGGGATAAACAATCATATTAAGAATCATTTGTCTCCTAACTGCTGCACGTAAATGGCACTTAACAAATGTCGATGGACATGTATCATCATCAAGTCATTTATAAATGGGCAGAAATCTGCATGTGCAAAAGGACTCTACAAAAAAGGACAAATAAGGCTCCATTCACACGTCCTGTTTTTCTTTCCTGATTCGATCCTGATCCTGATCTGAATCCATTCATTTCAATGAGTCCTGAAAAAATCAGGATCGAATCAGGAAAGAATGTAAACTACATATTTTATACAAGACCCTTAATACTTCTGCTGGATGTAATCCTAGATAAAGAGTTATTTGCTCCTAGAAATACTGGGGGAGATTTATCAAACTGGTGTAAGGTAGAACTGGCTTAGTTGCCCATAGCAACCAATCAGATTTCACCTTTCATTTTCCAATGGGCAACTAAACCAGTTCTACTTTACACCTGTTTGATAAATGACCCCGACTGTTTTTATGGGAGAATACTAATGTACAGTAGAGATGAGCGAGTAGTGTTCGATCGAGCTGGTATTCGATCGAATACTACGATATTCGGCGTACTCGATTTAATTCGAGTATAACGGCGATGGCGCACCTAGAATTCGTTTCCCCTCCCACCTTCCCTGGCGCTCTTTTTCCACCAATCACCATGCAGGGGGGGTATGACAGGCACGCTGAGCACGCTGGCAGCGCGAAAACGGCGTCTACATGCATTGGCTGGAAAAACCATGTGACCTCGAATATTAAAAACTCAGCTCTTCCTGCTCGTACGCATATGCTGCGTGAACTTAGTCAGGGACAGAGGCTGGAGAAGGGAGAGACAGATTTTAGCTGTTGGACAGGCAGGAGCGTGATTAAAAGCCCTTATCAGGGCTACTACAGTGGACTTCAGTGATAGCTTACTACAATATAGACTTTACAGAGAACGGCTGCTGTATTCAGGGATAGCTGCTGGAGTAGGGACAGAGAGAGGCATTAGTGGTGTATTAGGTGCTCTGCTACATACCAAACTATATTTGGCACTACTGCTGTGTACCTTGAAAAATACAATATATAGGCCTTATAACTGGCAACTGTACTGTGCGTTCTCTTGCAAAGTAATTTCTCATAACTGGTGTTCATACACACCGTCTGATCACTTAGTACACGGCTGTGTACCTTGAAAAATACAATATATAGGCCTTATAACTGGCAACTGTACTGTGCGTTCTCTTGCAAAGTAATTTCTCATAACTGTTGTTCATACACACCGTCTGATCACTTAGTACACGGCTGTGTACCTTGAAAAATACAATATATAGGCCTTAACTGGCAACTGTACTATGCGTTCTCTTGCAAAGTAATTTCTCATAACTGGTGTTCATACACACCGTCTGATCACTTAGTACACGACTGTGTACCTTGAATAATACAATATATAGGCCTTATAACTGGCAACTGTACTGTGCGTTCTCTTGCAAAGTAATTTCTCATAACTGGTGTTCATACACACCGTCTGATCACTTAGTACACGGCTGTGTACCTTGAAAAATACAATATATAGGCCTTATAACTGGCAACTGTACTGTGCGTTCTCTTGCAAAGTAATTTCTCATAACTGTTGTTCATACACACCGTCTGATCACTTAGTACACGGCTGTGTACCTTGAAAAATACAATATATAGGCCTTATAACTGGCAACTGTACTGTGTGTTCTCTTGCAAAGTAATTTCTCATAACTGTTGTTCATACACACCGTCTGATCACTTAGTACACGGCTGTGTACCTTGAAAAATACAATATATAGGCCTTAACTGGCAACTGTACTGTGCGTTCTCTTGCAAAGTAATTTCTCATAACTGTTGTTCATACACACCGTCTGATCACTTAGTACACGGCTGTGTACCTTGAAAAATACAATATATAGGCCTTATAACTGGCAACTGTACTGTGCGTTCTCTTGCAAAGTAATTTCTCATAACTGTTGTTCATACACACCGTCTGATCACTTAGTACACGGCTGTGTACCTTGAAAAATACAATATATAGGCCTTAACTGGCAACTGTACTGTGCGTTCTCTTGCAAAGTAATTTCTCATAACTGGTGTTCATACACACCGTCTGATCACTTAGTACACGGCTGTGTACCTTGAATAATACAATATATAGGCCTTATAACTGGCAACTGTACTGTGCGTTCTCTTGCAAAGTAATTTCTCATAACTGTTGTTCATACACACCGTCTGATCACTTAGTACACGGCTGTGCACCTTGAAAAATACAATATATAGGCCTTATAACTGGCAACTGTACTGTGCGTTCTCTTGCAAAGTAATTTCTCATAACTGTTGTTCATACACACCGTCTGATCACTTAGTACACGGCTGTGTACCTTGAAAAATACAATATATAGGCCTTAACTGGCAACTGTACTGTGCGTTCTCTTGCAAAGTAATTTCTCATAACTGGTGTTCATACACACCGTCTGATCACTTAGTACACGGCAGTGTACCTTGAATAATACAATATATAGGCCTTATAACTGGCAACTGTACTGTGCGTTCTCTTGCAAAGTAATTTCTCATAACTGTTGTTCATACACACCGTCTGATCACTTAGTACACGGCTGTGTACCTTGAAAAATACAATATATAGGCCTTAACTGGCAACTGTACTGTGCGTTCTCTTGCAAAGTAATTTCTCATAACTGTTGTTCATACACACCGTCTGATCACTTAGTACACGGCTGTGTACCTTGAAATATACAATATATAGGCCTTATAACTGGCAACTGTACTGTGCGTTCTCTTGCAAAGTAATTTCTCATAACTGTTGTTCATACACACCGTCTGATCACTTAGTACACGGCTGTGTACCTTGAAAAATACAATATATAGGCCTTAACTGGCAACTGTACTGTGCGTTCTCTTGCAAAGTAATTTCTCATAACTGGTGTTCATACACACCGTCTGATCACTTAGTACACGGCTGTGTACCTTGAATAATACAATATATAGGCCTTATAACTGGCAACTGTACTGTGCGTTCTCTTGCAAAGTAATTTCTCATAACTGTTGTTCATACACACCGTCTGATCACTTAGTACACGGCTGTGTACCTTGAAAAATACAATATATAGGCCTTATAACTGGCAACTGTACTGTGCGTTCTCTTGCAAAGTAATTTCTCATAACTGTTGTTCATACACACCGTCTGATCACTTAGTACACGGCTGTGTACCTTGAAAAATACAATATATAGGCCTTATAACTGGCAACTGTACTGTGTGTTCTCTTGCAAAGTAATTTCTCATAACTGTTGTTCATACACACCGTCTGATCACTTAGTACACGGCTGTGTACCTTGAAAAATACAATATATAGGCCTTAACTGGCAACTGTACTGTGCGTTCTCTTGCAAAGTAATTTCTCATAACTGTTGTTCATACACACCGTCTGATCACTTAGTACACGGCTGTGTACCTTGAAAAATACAATATATAGGCCTTATAACTGGCAACTGTACTGTGTGTTCTCTTGCAAAGTAATTTCTCATAACTGTTGTTCATACACACCGTCTGATCACTTAGTACACGGCTGTGTACCTTGAAAAATACAATATATAGGCCTTAACTGGCAACTGTACTGTGCGTTCTCTTGCAAAGTAATTTCTCATAACTGGTGTTCATACACACCGTCTGATCACTTAGTACACGGCTGTGTACCTTGAATAATACAATATATAGGCCTTATAACTGGCAACTGTACTGTGCGTTCTCTTGCAAAGTAATTTCTCATAACTGTTGTTCATACACACCGTCTGATCACTTAGTACACGGCTGTGTACCTTGAAAAATACAATATATAGGCCTTATAACTGGCAACTGTACTGTGCGTTCTCTTGCAAAGTAATTTCTCATAACTGGTGTTCATACACACCGTCTGATCACTTAGTACACGGCTGTGTACCTTGAAAAATACAATATATAGGCCTTAACTGGCAACTGTACTGTGCGTTCTCTTGCAAAGTAATTTCTCATAACTGGTGTTCATACACACCGTCTGATCACTTAGTACACGGCTGTGTACCTTGAATAATACAATATATAGGCCTTATAACTGGCAACTGTACTGTGCGTTCTCTTGCAAAGTAATTTCTCATAACTGTTGTTCATACACACCGTCTGATCACTTAGTACACGGCTGTGTACCTTGAAAAATACAATATATAGGCCTTATAACTGGCAACTGTACTGTGCGTTCTCTTGCAAAGTAATTTCTCATAACTGTTGTTCATACACACCGTCTGATCACTTAGTACACGGCTGTGTACCTTGAAAAATACAATATATAGGCCTTATAACTGGCAACTGTACTGTGCGTTCTCTTGCAAAGTAATTTCTCATAACTGTTGTTCATACACACCGTCTGATCACTTAGTACACGGCTGTGTACCTTGAAAAATACAATATATAGGCCTTATAACTGGCAACTGTACTGTGCGTTCTCTTGCAAAGTAATTTCTCATAACTGTTGTTCATACACACCGTCTGATCACTTAGTACACGGCTGTGTACCTTGAAAAATACAATATATAGGCCTTAACTGGCAACTGTACTGTGCGTTCTCTTGCAAAGTAATTTCTCATAACTGGTGTTCATACACACCGTCTGATCACTTAGTACACGGCTGTGTACCTTGAATAATACAATATATAGGCCTTATAACTGGCAACTGTACTGTGCGTTCTCTTGCAAAGTAATTTCTCATAACTGTTGTTCATACACACCGTCTGATCACTTAGTACACGGCTGTGTACCTTGAAAATACAATATATAGGCCTTAACTGGCAACTGTACTGTGCGTTCTCTTGCAAAGTAATTTCTCATAACTGTTGTTCATACACACCGTCTGATCACTTAGTACACGGCTGTGTACCTTGAAAAATACAATATATAGGCCTTATAACTGGCAACTGTACTGTGCGTTCTCTTGCAAAGTAATTTCTCATAACTGTTATTCATACACACCGTCTGATCACTTAGTACACGGCTGTGTACCTTGAAAAATACAATATATAGGCCTTAACTGGCAACTGTACTGTGCGTTCTCTTGCAAAGTAATTTCTCATAACTGGTGTTCATACACACCGTCTGATCACTTAGTACACGGCTGTGTACCTTGAATAATACAATATATAGGCCTTATAACTGGCAACTGTACTGTGCGTTCTCTTGCAAAGTAATTTCTCATAACTGTTGTTCATACACACCGTCTGATCACTTAGTACACGGCTGTGTACCTTGAAAAATACAATATATAGGCCTTATAACTGGCAACTGTACTGTGCGTTCTCTTGCAAAGTAATTTCTCATAACTGTTGTTCATACACACCGTCTGATCACTTAGTACACGGCTGTGTACCTTGAAAATACAATATATAGGCCTTATAACTGGCAACTGTACTGTGTGTTCTCTTGCAAAGTAATTTCTCATAACTGTTGTTCATACACACCGTCTGATCACTTAGTACACGGCTGTGTACCTTGAAAAATACAATATATAGGCCTTATAACTGGCAACTGTACTGTGTGTTCTCTTGCAAAGTAATTTCTCATAACTGTTGTTCATACACACCGTCTGATCACTTAGTACACAGCTGTGTACCTTGAAAAATACAATATATAGGCCTTAACTGGCAACTGTACTGTGCGTTCTCTTGCAAAGTAATTTCTCATAACTGTTGTTCATACACACCGTCTGATCACTTAGTACACGGCTGTGTACCTTGAAAAATACAATATATAGGCCTTATAACTGGCAACTGTACTGTGCGTTCTCTTGCAAAGTAATTTCTCATAACTGTTGTTCATACACACCGTCTGATCACTTAGTACACGGCTGTGTACCTTGAAAAATACAATATATAGGCCTTATAACTGGCAACTGTACTGTGCGTTCTCTTGCAAAGTAATTTCTCATAACTGGTGTTCATACACACCGTCTGATCACTTAGTACACGGCTGTGTACCTTGAATAATACAATATATAGGCCTTATAACTGGCAACTGTACTGTGCGTTCTCTTGCAAAGTAATTTCTCATAACTGTTGTTCATACACACCGTCTGATCACTTAGTACACGGCTGTGTACCTTGAAAAATACAATATATAGGCCTTAACTGGCAACTGTACTGTGCGTTCTCTTGCAAAGTAATTTCTCATAACTGTCGTTCATACACACCGTCTGATCACTTAGTACACGGCTGTGTACCTTGAAAAATACAATATATAGGCCTTATAACTGGCAACTGTACTGTGCGTTCTCTTGCAAAGTAATTTCTCATAACTGTTGTTCATACACACCGTCTGATCACTTAGTACACGGCTGTGTACCTTGAAAAATACAATATATAGGCCTTAACTGGCAACTGTACTGTGCGTTCTCTTGCAAAGTAATTTCTCATAACTGGTGTTCATACACACCGTCTGATCACTTAGTACACGGCTGTGTACCTTGAATAATACAATATATAGGCCTTATAACTGGCAACTGTACTGTGCGTTCTCTTGCAAAGTAATTTCTCATAACTGTTGTTCATACACACCGTCTGATCACTTAGTACACGGCTGTGTACCTTGAAAAATACAATATATAGGCCTTAACTGGCAACTGTACTGTGCGTTCTCTTGCAAAGTAATTTCTCATAACTGGTGTTCATACACACCGTCTGATCACTTAGTACACGGCTGTGTACCTTGAAAAATACAATATATAGGCCTTATAACTGGCAACTGTACTGTGCGTTCTCTTGCAAAGTAATTTCTCATAACTGTTGTTCATACACACCGTCTGATCACTTAGTACACGGCTGTGTACCTTGAAAATACAATATATAGGCCTTAACTGGCAACTGTACTGTGCGTTCTCTTGCAAAGTAATTTCTCATAACTGGTGTTCATACACACCGTCTGATCACTTAGTACACGGCTGTGTACCTTGAATAATACAATATATAGGCCTTATAACTGGCAACTGTACTGTGCGTTCTCTTGCAAAGTAATTTCTCATAACTGGTGTTCATACACACCGTCTGATCACTTAGAACACGGCTGTGTACCTTGAAATATACAATATATACAATATATAGGCCTTTCAATTGGCAACTGTACTGTGCGTTCTCTTGCAAACTAATTTCACGGCTGTGAAGGCAAAATATTGTAAAAAAAAAAAAATGCGGCGGGGGGCTAGCGGAATAGGACGTGGACGAGGACGGGGGCGCGGAAATGCTGTTGGGGGCCTTGTTGAAGCCAGTGGGGATACAATGCGTGCTGGTGAGGGTCAGCCAGGATCCCGCTCATCCAGAATCCCTGCCTTTATGGGACAGTTAAGCAGGGGGCGGGTTACACCGCTGTTGAGGCCTGAGCAGGTTGAACAGGTGGTGCAATGGATAGCCGATAGCGCTTCCACACAGTTGTCCACCAGCCAGTCATCCACACAGTCTCACTCTGACCCTCCTTCCTCCACACCTGGCCAACAGAGTCATCCCACCCTTGACCCCTCCCAGGAGCTCTTTTCGGGTCCTTTTTCAGATGTGCCAGAAGAATCCCAGGAGCTAGGAGAGGAATTTGTTTGTAGTGATGCCCAAACACTTGAGTTTTCGCCAGCTCCTGCTGATGTGGACCCTGAACCAGCATCTGTTATCATGAGCGATGATGATGATGAGACGCAGTTGCCATCAAGGGAGGCTGTTGGAATGTCCAGTGGGCAGGAGGAGGAGCAGAGTGAGGAAGAGGAGGTGGTGGATGACGAAATGACCGACCCCACTTGGCCAGGGGTGATGTCCAGCGGGGAAAGCAGTGGAGAGGTGGTGGTCTGCGCAGCACCGAAAAAGGCAGCAAGAGGCAGAGGGATGTCCAGAGGCAGAGGGATGTCCACAGGCAGAGGGATGTCCACAGGCAGAGGGATGTCCACAGGCAGAGGGATGTCCAGAGGCAGAGGACAGTCCAGACAAAGTAGTGAGGCCACAGCCAGCACGGCCGAAGCTGTTCCCGGCAGCGGGCAGTCGCGCGAAGCTCCCCCATCGAGGCCTCGTACTTCTGTGGTGTGGAGATTTTTTAATGTTTGTGCGGATGACAAACTGAGCGCGGTTTGCACACTCTGCCACTCAAAACTGAGTAGGGGCTCTGAGAAGAGCAATCTGACCACCTCAGGCATGCGGCGTCACTTGGAAGTCAAGCACTGGGCTGAGTGGGAGAGAGCAAACGCAATACAAACTGCGCCCGGTCCTGCTGCCACTGCCTCTTCCCCTTTGTTGTGTGCTGCCACTGCGGTCCAGACCTCCAGCCAGGACACCTCCACATCTGCCTCTGCCTCTGCCTCGGCTACTTTGGGGCCTTCTCCTTCAGCCTCCCCTTCCCCCGCCTCTTCGCCTGCACCCTCACACTCCTCGTCCCAACAACTGTCCATCTCGCAGGCGTTCGACCGCAGGCGGAAGTACGCCTCGAGTCACCCCCAAGCCCAAGCCTTAAACTGCCACATCTCCAAACTGCTGGCCCTGGAGATGTTGCCGTTTAGGCTTGTGGAGACGCAGGCCTTCCGCGACCTGATGGCAGCTGCCGCACCTCGCTATTCCGTCCCCAGCCGCCACTACTTTTCCCGGAGTGCCGTCCCCGCCCTGCACCAGCACGTGTCGCGTAACATCAGGCGGGCCCTGAGGTACGCAGTCAGCGCAAAGGTCCACTTGACCACCGACTCGTGGACAAGCGCTTGCGGCCAGGGACGCTACATCTCTTTGACGGCACACTGGGTGAATGTAGTGGAAGCGGGGACGGGGTCGCAAACAGAGACGGCCTACCTACCACCCCCGCCCAAGATTGCCAGCATGGGTTCTGATAAACCCCCCTCCTCCTCCTCCTCCTCATCCTCCTCCTCCTGTGCCTTAACATCTCCCTCAGCCGCTAGCTGGAAGCGTTGCAGCACTGGCGCGGGGAGACGTCAGCAGGCGGTGCTAAAGCTCATCAGCTTGGGCGACAGGAAGCACAGCGCCCCAGAGGTGAGGGACTCCATATTGCAGCAGACGGAGATGTGGCTTTCGCCGCTGCAGCTAGGACCAGGCATGGTCGTGTGCGATAACAGCCGTAACCTGGTGGCGGCTCTGGAGCTTGCCGAACTCAATCACGTACCATGCCTGGCCCACGTTTTTAATCTGGTAGTCCAAAAATTTCTGAAGACTTACCCCAACCTGGCAGAGCTACTGGTGAAAGTGCGGCGCTTGTGCGCTCACTTTCGGAAGTCAACTGTAGCTGCTGCTAGCTTAAAAAAACTCCAGCAACGCCTCCATTTGCCTGAACATCGGCTGTTGTGCGACCTGCCCACTCGCTGGAATTCCACCTATTCCATGTTGGCCAGGGTGTGTGAGCAGCAGAGAGCATTGATGGAGTACCAGATTATGAATCCACGCGTGCCTCCAACTCAGCTCCCTCAGTTTGCCAACCACGAGTGGCCATGGATGGCAGACATATGCGATGTACTGCGTATCTTTGAGGAGTCCACCAAGAAGGTCAGCAGCGAGGGACGCTATAGTGAGCGTAACCATCCCGCTCCTAGGCATCCTTAAAGAATCGCTCATCGCAATAAGGGAGAACGCATTGCACGCAGAGGAGACGGGGGTAGGAGGAGACGCAACGGAGCTACACAGTCAGACCACACTTTTGTCTGCTTCACGGTGGCAGTTGCAGGAGGAGGAGGATGAGGAGGAGGACGACGTGGAGGTGGCTGTGGAAGAGGAGGAGGATGCTGGCGGCGAGGGTAGCAGTCAGGCTGTGTGCGTCCCATTGGTTCAGCGCGGATGGGGCGGAGAGGAGGCGGAAGAGGAAGAGGAGGAAATGGCAAGTGATCCTTCTGGTGGGGGCAGTGAGGTCATGCCTATTCAGAGTCTGGCACACATGGCTGACTTCATGCTGGGCTGCTTTTCCCGGGACACACGTGTTGTCCGGATAGTGGAGAACAAACTGTACTGGGTCTTCGCACTCCTGGACCCCCGGTATAAAGATAACGTCTCCTCTTTTATTCCGGTAGAGAAGAGGACGAAATCGATTGCTGGAATACCAGAGGGAACTCGTGCAGAACATGATGGAGATTTCCCACCCACCATCGCTGGCGGCAGAGAGGAGAGGGTGTCCCAGAGTCCCACAACATCCATCAGGCCCACAGCCACCAGGGGAACACTCTCCAAGGTGTGGGACACGTTCATGGCACCCCCTCATGCAACTTCCATCACTGCGGGGCCCGCTATCAGCAGGAGGGACAAGTATCGGCGGATGTTGCGGGAGTACCTGGCAGACCGTAACCCTGTCCTCCCCGATCCCTCGGCGTCCTACACTTACTGGGTCTCCAAGTTGGACACGTGGCTGGAACGGTCCCTGTACGCCTTGGAGGTGCTTGCCTGCCCTGCCGCCAGCGTGCTATCAGAAAGGGTGTTCAGCGCAGCCGGGGCATTATAACCGATAAGCGCAGCCGCCTGTCAACCGACAGTGCCGACAGGCTGACGCTAATCAAAATGAACAGCAAGTGGATTGACCCGGACTTTGCTTCTCCAACCGTGGAAAGCAGCCAAAAGTGAAGTGCCATCTGTATGAAGTGCCATTCCTCCTCCACCTCCTCCTCCTCCTCCTCCTTAACCGCCGTAGAATTGCTCCGTAAATAAGAAAAATTTATATGGTTTATGGCTCACCCTCTTGGGCCTCCACAAAATGTTTAAGAGGTCTCACCTCTTGGGCCTCCTCATAATTTTTTAACCGGTCTCACCTCTTGGGCCTGCACAAAATGGTTTAAGAGGTTTTCAACCTCTTGGGCCCCCACAAAATGTTTAAGAGGTCTCACCTCTTGGGCCTCCTCATAATTTTTAACAGGTCTCACCTCTTGGGCCTCCACATAATTTTAAGAGGTCTCACCTCTTGGCCTCCTCATAATTTTTAACAGGTCTCACCTCTTGGGCCTCCACATAATTTTTAACCGGTCTCACCTCTTGGGCCTCCACAAAAATGTTAAGAGGTGTCACCTCTTGGGCCTCCACATAATTTTTAACAGGTCTCACCTCTTGGGCCTCCACAAAATGTTTAACAGGTCTCACCTCTTGGGCCTCCACAAAATGTTTAACAGGTCTCACCTCTTGGGCCTCCACAAAAATGTTTAAACAGGTCTCACCTCTTGGGCCTCCACAAAATGTTTAACAGGTCTCACCTCTTGGGCCTCCACATAATTTTTAACAGGTCTCACCTCTTGGGCCTCACAAAATGTTTAACAGGTCTCACCTCTTGGGCCTCCACAAATGTTTAACAGGTCTCACTCTTGGGCCTCCACAAATGTTTAATCAGGTCATTCACCTCTTGGGCCCTCCACAAAATGTTTTAACAGGTCTCACCTCTTGGCCTCCACATAATTTTTAACAGGTCTCACCTCTTGGGCCTGCCACAAAATGTTTAACGAGGTCTCACCTATTGGGCCTCCACATAATTTTTAAACACGTCTCACCTCTTGGGCTGCACAAAGTTTTAAGAGGTCTCACCTATTGGGCCTCCACATAATTTTTAACGGGCTCACCTCTTGGGCCTCCACAAAATGTTTAACAGGTCTCACCTCTTGGGCCTCCACAAAATGTTTAACAGGTCTCACCTCTTGGGCCTCCACAAAATGTTTAAACAGGTCTCACCTCTTGGGCCTCCACAAAATGTTTAACAGGTCTCACCTCTTGGGCCTCCACATAATTTTTAACAGGTCTCACCTTTTGGGCCTCCACAAAAGGTTTAAGAGGTTAACAGTGGAAAGCAGCCAAAAGTGAAGTGCCATCTGTATGAAGTGCCATTTCCTCCTCCACCTCCCTCCTCCTCCTCCTTAACCGCCGTAGAATTGCTCCGTAAATAAGAAAAATGTATATATTTATGGCTCACCTCTTGGGCCTCCACATAATTTTTTAACAGGTCTCACCTCTTGGGCCTCCACAAAATGTTTAAGAGGTCTCACCTCTTGGGCCTCCACATAATTTTTAACAGGTCTCACCTCTTGGGCCTCCACAAAATGTTTAAGAGGTCTCACCTCTTGGGCCTCCACAAAATTTTAAGAGGTCTCACCTCTTGGGCCTCCACAAAATGTTTTAACAGGTCTCACCTCTTGGGCCTCCACATAATTTTTAACAGGTCTCACCTCTTGGGCCTCCACAAAATGTTTTAACAGGTCTCACCTCTTGGGCCTCCACATAATTTTTAACAGGGTCTCACCTCTTGGGCCTCCACAAAATGTTTTAAGAGGTCTCACCTCTTGGCCTCCACATAATTTTTAACAGGTCTCACCTCTTGGGCCTCCACAAAATTTTTAAGAGGTCTCACCTCTTGGGCCTCCACAAAATGTTTAACAGTCTCACCTCTTGGGCCTCCACAAAT
>ONZH01008192.1:0-22041 GCA_900303285.1 Rhinella marina
CTCCTGCATCGACAAACCGGAATCTGCAGATGGAGCAACCCAAGTGCAATGGGTGAATCCAGCGTCAGCAGAATACACAACCCAGGGAGGGGGGAAGGGAAAGTGACAACCACCATAAGCAAGGGGCACTGTAATTGTCGCCACCTCTCCTACATCTGCTACATTATGATTAGATACACAGCTCAACAGATAGTATCACACAGGATAGGATTAGATACACAGCTCAGAGGAATTAGATATCACAGCAGGATAGGATTATATACACAGCTCAGCAGACAGTATTAAACAGGATATGATTAGGTACACAGCTCAGCAGACAGTATCACACAGGATAAGATTAGATACATGGCTCAGCAGACAGTATTATAAACAATAGCATTAGATACACAGCTCAGCAGACAGCATCACATAGAATAGGATTAGATACACAGCTCAGTAGGCAGTATCAAACAGGATAGGATTAGATACACAGCTCAGCAGACAGTATCACACCTGATAGGATTAGATACACAGCTCAGCAGACAGTATCACACAGGATAGGATTAGATACACAGCTCAGCAGACAGTATCACACAGCACAGCTCAGCAGACAGTATCACACAGGATAAGATTAGATACATGGCTCAGCACAGTATTATAAACATAGCATTATATACACAGCTCAGCAGACAGTATCACACATAATAGGATTAGATACATCCAGCAGGCAGTATTCACACAATAGGATAGATTACACAGCTCAGCAGACGTAGGATAGTACTCACACTAGAATAAACAGGACAGGATACACAGCTTAAGCAGGCAGTATCACAATAGGATTAGATACACAGCTCAGCAGAGTACACACAGGATAGAATTAGATCACAGCTCAGCAGACTAAACACTATAAGATACAGTCCAACAGACACACAAGATAGGTAGATACACATCATCAACAGTACAATCAGACAGGATAATACCACAGCTGCATACTATCACACAGGATAGGATATACACAGCTCAGCAAATGGTATCACATATAATGGGTTTAGATACACAGCACAGAAGGCAGTATCACGCAGGATAGGATTAGATTTAGAGCAAAAATAGTATCCAATCCCACCAGGGTGATCTCTGACAGTATACACACAGCTGCACTGTGCTGCAGTTCAGAGAGTGGCCACTAGATGTCAGGCTGCAGCGTGTCTTTAGAACTGTATATACAGTTAGGTTCAGGGATCTTTGGACAGACGATCTCCATAGTTTGTGCTCTGTGGCCACATTGAAGTGTAGACTTTCAGGTTTAATTCAAGGGGTTGAACACAATTTTTCTACAGTTTCCTCATATCAGGGGCTCAGAAGTAACTGGACAAATTAACATTACCAGAAATAAGATCTTCAGTTTTAGTACTTTGTAGAGAATCCTCTGCAGACAAGGACGGCCTGAAGTCTGGAGCCCACGGACATCTCCAGATGTCTTCAGGTGTTGCTTGTTTGTCTTTCTGGGTTCTCCAATGACTAATGTAAAAAAATCAGGGATACTGCAGAACCAGCCCTGCACCTCACATGAGCCCAGAGATCTCCTGGATGTGTCCTTTCTACTGCATGTCAGGAGGCGTGTCCTTTCTGCTGGAGCTCTATCTCTATCACAGCTCAGGAGGCAGTTGAAGGATGAAACTGAGCATGTGCGGCCTTCTCAGTGAGCCCAACACTTACTTTTGTACAGTCTTCTTTACTTGGTAGACTTAGATACTGAAGCACCTACTTCCTGTAGAGTCTTCTTTAGTTGGTAGACTTAGATACTTATACACCTTCTTCCTGGAGAGTCACCTTACTTGGTAGACTTAGATACTTATACACCTGCTTCCTGGAGAGCCACCTTACTTGGTAGACTTAGATACTTATACACTTACTTCCTGTAGAGTCTTCAGACTTACATACTGATGCACCCACTTCCTGGAGAGTCTTCTTCACTTGGCTGGATGTTGTGAAGTGGTTCTTCTTCACCATTGAAAGGATTCTGCGATTATCCACCAATTTGGTCTTTTGTGGACGTCCAGGCCTTTTTGGGTTCCAGCACTCTTTTTTTTACCGGAATGTTCCAAACTGTTAATTTGGCCTCTCCTAACATTTTGCCTGATGGATTTCTCCTTTTTTCAGCCTAATGATGGTTTGTTTCACTTCCACTGAGAGCTCCCTTGACCGCATGTTGTGGGGGTCACAGCAACAGATTTCAAATGTAAATGCCTCTCACCTGCTTAACTGATGATGGATTAACGAGGGAATAGGCCAGGCAGCCCACTAAATCGCTTTTGAGGTAATTGTCCCTTGAAAAAGAGGCAGCAACATATTAAACATATTAAAGAACTGAATATTCCTAAACCTTTCCTCCAATTAGGATGTGAATCATCTCAAAATAAAGCAGAGGGTCTGATCTTTAAGCCCATACTGATTATATAACGGGATCTTGAATATGTCTTGGGAAACTGACAAAATGCCAAAACTTCTGTCACTGTCCAAATGTTTCTGGGCCTACCTGTATGTGGCTTCTGTAGCTGCCACATCCTGGGGCTCAGATGTAATCCAGCGTCGGCTGCTCAATACGTGTCCGTTTATAGCCAGGTGTCAGTTGGACGACGCCACATTCTGGTAATTGGTAGTGTTGATCGAGCACCAACGTGCTCGGGTGCTCGGTAGAACACTAGGTATTTCTCGAGTTCTTTATTCAATGGGAGAACAGAGCACTAAACAGGCATCCCCTGCTCTGAAGAGGGGAGGGTGTCTGGTTCATAGGGAAAGGTGAGAACATGGTGGAAACACCACTGAAGTGGTTTGGGAACAGCATGGGGAGGATGTCTGGATGCATCTTGCACTACAAAGTCGCTGCTGTTAACGATGTTGTCCGAGTATTACGCCACTTTTACCGAATGACAATAATACGTGCCAAAACGAAGATAAAATTGATTTTAGAGAAAAATGTAGGAAATTACACTGAATGTCACAGGTATTTAGGATGTTCAAACTTATACAGCACGTAGCGCACTTAATAATCGCCCACTTAACGCAGAAAAAATTACACCGATGTCACAGGATTTTAGGATGTTCAAACGTTATAAGCAGACGTAGCGCACGGAATACGCCGGTCACTCAAGGCAGAAAAAAATTACACTGAATGTCACAGGTATTTAGATGTTCAAACGTTATACAGCAGACGTGCGCACGGAATATCCGTCACTAACTGGCAGAAAAATTACACTGAGTCACAAATTTAGGATGTTCAAACGTTATACAGCAGATGTAGCGCACGGAATATCGCCATCACTAACGGCAGAAAAAATTACACTGAATGTCACAGGTATTTAGGATGTTCAAACGTTATGCATCACAGGTAGTGTTAAGGTCAGGCAATTTTGCGCAAATTTTGCCCCCCAAAAAATATATATATTGCAGCCAGATAAAACAATAGTCCTTAAAAGGACTTTTGGGTCTTTTGAAAAGAAAAACTAGCCCTGCCTAGCCAAATCCTATCCCTACACTATCTGTCCCTCCTTGCGCAAACGTTATACAGCAGAAGCTGCGCAGGTAATGCTGCCTTGATTAGCGCCGGTGGTGTTAAGGTCAGGCAATTTTGCGCAATTTGCCCCCCCCCAAAAAAAAAAATATATATATATATTGCAGCCAGATAAAACAGTAGTCCTTAAAAGGATTTTTGGGTCTTTTGAAAAGAAAAACTAACCCTGCCTAACAAATTCCTATCCCTACACTATCTGTCCCTTTTTGCAACAGCTCTCCCTGATTAAGTCTGAGCTAGGTCACATGTCACTCGGTGCTATACAGCACCCGATGACGCCTTCCCAGCCAGCCAACCACTGTAATGCCAGTCATTACAGTCAATGCCAGTACCTCCCTGCATGCTGATTGGCTGCGTAGAGGGGACTCGAGCATGGCGCTCGAGCACACGCGGTGTTGACATGTTCAACCTGCTGATACCATGGCTTAACCGACCCATTTCTATCGAGTACAACCTCCTGTATCTGCAGAAGGGCCCCTGGGACACACAATAACAATGTTCTAAGGTGTCGGGTTGTCCGGAGGCTGGAATATCACAGACAGTTTTTGGTGAAAACAAAATCATTGGAGGACTGGTTACAGTATCTAGCAGAGGCCTGATTGTTTCTCTCACAATTGGTGGGAAAAGTCTCCTGCTGGATCCTGGAGGTCAAGAGGTGCCCAAGATGGCTGACAGCTCCTGTCTAACCCCTACTTCAGCATGAAAAGGCTAGGTATTGTTTATGGGGTTGCACAGTTCATAAATAAGGTTACACATTTTTATGCCACTTGCTTCTTATCACTTCTTGCAAGAGCAGAGGTTCCCTATTGTGGTTTTTTACCACATCATCAGGGCAACTAGTCCTTCTGCCCCCTTGGTAAGCCTTGGCAGTCTTGTTCTGCTTCTTTCTCAGTACATTAATCACCACTTACCCTGTGGCTTCAGCCACACACAGTCTCACTTCCTGCATACAGCCTCTATTTGTCGTCTATAGTGCTGCAGAGCCATCTAGTGGCCACCATCAGCATTACAAACATACATAAAATACACACAATTACTTACAGAATCCACAGAGAACATAGTCGCATCAATATGGTGTTAGGACTCTTTCGCACTAGTGTGTGCAGTCCGGAAATCACGCTCCTCATGTGAGCATGACCCTCCGTTCTGGACACTGCTCTTCTTGCAGTAGCGCACGGCATTATACTGATTTCTAATGCTATGTGCCTCTGCATGATCTACAGAATCACAGTGACAGCTTTATGTCAGTGTGATCCTGTAGAAGGAAGGTCTAAATCAGTATAATGTTGTGCACACCTGCAAGACCAGCAGTGTCCAGAAAGGAGGACTTTTGGATTGCACATGGTAGTGTGAAAGAGTCCTTAGGGACATACCGCCACCTTTTCATTGTGTGTGTGTGTGTGGGGCATATGAGGCCCAAAACTCCTGACTGACATACAGGGCACCCAGCAAATGCAGCAAGACCGTAGTTATCAGCTTCCTATTAATCTCCACAGAGGGCACTGCCAACGTTATCCGAGGACAGGGGGTGCGTTACTGGAGCTCATCCATGATCTCAGTACACGTAATCTGCAACATGTGAACGGGACAGCTGTGTACTGACAGACCGATAACATGTAAGAAACGTGGCACTGTTAACTGCTGAGCTCTGTATCTAAGCCTACCAGTCTATCCTGTGTGATACTGTCTGCTGAGCTGTGTATCTAATCCTCTCCTGTGTGATACTGTCTGCAGAGCTGTGTATCTAATCCTCTCCTGTGTGATACTGTCTGCTGAGCTGTGTATCTAATCCTATCCTGTGTGATACTGTCTGCTGAGCTGTGTATATAATCCTATCCTGTGTGATACTGTCTGCTGAGCTGTGTATCTAATCCTCTCCTGTGTGATACTGTCTGCTGAGCTGTGTATCTAATCCCATTCTGTGTGATACTGTCTGCTGAGCTGTGTATCTAATCCTATCCTGTGTGATACTGTCTGCTGAGCTGTGTATCTAATCCTATCCTGTGATACTGTCTGCTGAGCTGTGTATCTAATCCCATTCTGTGTGATACTGTCTGCTGAGCTGTGTATCTAATCCTACCCTGTGTGATACTGTCTGCAGAGCTGTGTATCTAATCCTATCCTGTGTGATACTGTCTGCTGAGCTGTGTATCTAATCCTATCCTGTGTGATACTGTCTGCTGAGCTGTGTATATAATCCTATCCTGTGTGATACTGTCTGCTGAGCTGTGTATCTAATCCTATCCCGTGTGATACTGCCTGCTGAGCTGTGTATCTAATCCTATCATGTGGTACGACTGAAGGCTGGAGACAGGGCAATATATGGTCTGTTAGACTGGAAGTTACAATCAAACAATGATATTACATAATCTTTCAACATTTGGAATACAATACTTACACTACTCACAAAAAGTTAGGGATATTTGGCTTTCGGGTGAAATTTATGGAAAACGTAAAAAGTTCCAGCTTCACTGATATTATATCATGAAAGTCGGAAGCAGCGATGGGGATTTTCTCATCTCAAACAATTTATTGAAATGAAAGCCGACCCGGTGCTGGGTATAATGTCAGTGTCTCAGTAACTTGTCATATGGACTTGAGAATCAATTAAAGCTTGACCACGACGTCTCCTGATGTTCACAAGTCGTCTTATTGTCTGCTGAGGCATCCCACTCTTCTTGAAGGGCGGCCCTCAGGTTATTGAGGTTCTGGGGTACAGAATTACGAGCCTCTACACAGCTGGAGAAAGTGCAGGACACTCAATGTGAGGTCCCCCAGTTTCTTCCAGGAGCCGCTCCATGTGAGGTCCCCCAGTCTCCAGCAGCCGCTCCATGTGAGGTCCTCCAGTTTCCAGTAGTCGCTCCATGTGAGGTCCTCCAGTCTCCACAGCCGCTCCATGTGAGGTCCTCCAGTCTCCAGCAGCCGCTCCATGTCAGGTCCTCCGGTCTCCAGCAGCCGCTCCATGTGAGGTCCCTCAGTCTCCAGCAGCCGTTCCCTAATGATGTGACCTCGATGAGCTGGAGCATTGTCCTCCATGAAGATGACATTAGGCCGGGTTTGTTCCTGCAGAGGCACAATGACTGGATAAATGATGTTCTTCAGGTAGCCTGGGCTTGTCACTGGACCATTCACCCCAGTGTAGGGCAGTTCTGTACTGACGAGACACACCGGCTCACACTGTAACACCACCACCACCAAAGGCTCGTCTGGTGACCACAGTGGCTGATCCATCGCGCGCTCCTTGTCGTCTCCAACATCGTTGGCGGCCATAATTTCTGCTCAGCGTGAATCAACTTTCATCAGTGAACAGCACTGAGGCCACTGGTCCCTCGTCCAGAGTAGATGCTCATTGGCCCATACAAGACGATGACGTCTGTGCCTGGTGGTGCGGTCATGTACCTTGCAGCTCACCTAGCATGCAGACCACGATGATGTAAATGATTTTGAATGGTCTGACGTGACACTTGGTGCCTCTCACCTCCCTTAAATGTGCCTGGACTTGTGTGGCATTCATCATCCAGTTCTGCAGGGCTTTGTTCACAATAAAGCGGTCATCAGTGTGGGATGTGGCCACAGGACGTCCACTTCTGTGACTCTTCCAGTCTCTCTGATACAACCTGCTGATGACTCTGTGACACTCTAAGCTCAGGGGCCACTTCCATCTGAGAACATCCTACTTGAAGCCTCACAATGACGAAGTCCTGTTCATCAATTGTTAGGTGTCGTCTTGGTCTCATGATGTCAGAATGTGAGCAGCATGATGAGGAGGACTGTTTAATACCAATTCTAATAGATCCAGGAAATGTGTTGGGCGATTCATGGATCAAACACCTATTGTGAATTTTGCCGTTAAGCTCCTTGTTAGAGAACAGCAAGTTGTGCAAAAAGTACTGAAACATTGAACAGCTGGACATGTGCAATCAGAAGTTTAGAGAAGGTCACATAAGTTCACCTGTAAAGGTTATAGGGCATTTTAGGTTATCCTGAAATTTTGTCCACAAGCCAAATATCCCTACTTTTTTGTACTGTTACTGTATGGCAACACAAAACAACAAATTGCAACATTCTACAAATAGTACAGTTAGATTAATCATAATACTTTGGGCAATGTGCCAGCGGTGTGGCGGGGCAAGTGTTGCTAGGGGACAGTATATACAGTTTGGGGTGAGCCAGAAAGGAGTAGTAAAGCAGAAGTTGTTAAGAGACAGAATAGACAACTCATCACGAGAAGTGGAGAGCGGCTGAAGAGAAGAATGTGGAAGAAGTGTGATGGAGCGGTTGTCACTAAAAGACAGGTAAAGAAAAAGAAGCTGAATGAATGCAGAGCGAGCAGTAAGGCAGGACTGGAGAGAATGAGAGAGAGATGTGGAAGAAGCGTCACCGGACTAATCATCACTGGGGGACAATTAAAGCTAGCAAGCTGTACAAAGTGCAGAGTAGCAGTAAGGCGCGACTAAAGGTGGATTTAGACGGGCCGATGGGGCGGCTGATCGTTGAGAAGGAAGGGTTCCTTCACGACAGTCGGCTGCTCGCTCAGTGGAGAACGCTGTATTTACATGTAGCGATCTTCTTCACAGTTTGAGGACGAGGGATTGATATAGCGATCCCTCGTCCCCATAGAGTCATCATTTCTGGGCAGCAGATCAACGGCTCAATCTGCTGCCCAGGAACAATGATGGGAGTCCCTGCACGAAGGACAGGATCACCCGATGAAAAAAAGTACATAAATAGAAACCAGTCAAGTGATACACTAATAATATACTTAAAATACAGAAATGTGAGACGTTTCATATCCCCGAAGAGGAGGAAAATCATCCAGGCCAGACGGTATCCATGGTAAAGGTAAGTGATAATATGAGAATGGTGAGAATAAACCTAAATTATAATAAAAAGTTACATCTTATTAAAAAACAGAGAACAAATATCATATTGTGATATTTCTATTCAGACAAGCACAAAATTTCCTATTTCCTATTTTGTGAGGCTTCATTAAAACCGTCGGGATGAAGGGTTTTGAGTGTAAATATCCAGTAAACGTCACAGTCGATAGAATAGCATAGATCATCGCTAGTGAGTGCTCATAGTATCGCTCATTAGTAATGATCAGGCGGTGTAAATGTACCGCCGATTACCTGATGAACGAGTAAAATGCTCCTTCATTGGATCGCTTGTGCAAACGCAAAAATCCTCGTTTCCTGACAGCAGATTGTGATGTGTAAACACAATCTGTAGCCTGGAAACAACCAGTCGTTATGGGGAAGAGCAATGGAGATCGCTGCGTGTAAATGCAGGAGTCTCCTCCACTAGTGGGCAACAGATTGTCAAAAAGGAACGCTGCTTCCCTCCCGACAATCTGCTGGTACATCGTCCCCTGTAAAGGACCCTTTAGACTGAGTGCGTTTGGGTCTTTCTCGTAAACTTGGGCAAAGTGTTTTGAAACACTATGTAAAAGGAAACCTCTTCTTATGTTGTATCTATGTTAATTTAAAAGAGTTCTAGACTGCACGTGCCGTTCCCCAGGGTGATCGTGTTCCAGATTTTTAGGACTGCCAAGTGGTGATGTAGTCTTATTAGTTCTGTGTGTCACAGTACTCCTACCTGGATACCGTCGCTCCCCAGGTTTACTTGAATAAACTAGTACCCAGACAATATTTGGTCTTTCTCTTGGCTCCAGCAGGTTTTAGGGTACACTGGCAGGCTAACTTGGATACCTTGCTTCCTCTTTCTATGCTGTGCTAATCTCTGGCTTCGGTCTGGTATCTTGACTTTCTGACAGTTCTGGTACCACTGAGTGGGGTGCCTTTGGCTGCTGACCCCTTTGTAATACTCTGTCTGTATACTGCAAGGAGTCATGGTGCTCTATGAGCTGCTTCCCTTCGAAGACTCCTGCTGCAGGAGGGGAGGGCCATTCCCCTCAATGCGCCATGTCTTTTCTCTTTCCAGCTCCACTATCGACTAACTATAGCTTCCTGCAACCCTTCCCTTGATAGGAAGGAGGAGAATAAAAAGGTAAGTTCCATTATATGTAACGATTTCTTTCTGCCAGGTACACTGCCACCTGCTGGATAACCAGACACAGTGCATGTAATACAATACATAAGTTACATAGAAATGTTATTAAGGCACAATATCATAGACCTGGGATTAAATACACAGATGACATTTTGTGTGTTTTCTTCAATCAAGACAAGAGCGGACGGCCTCTCTGCGATCAAGTGGATGAGGTGAGTATAATTATTTTTTTAACCTCAGATTAACCCCCTGAGCACCGGAATGGAGTCTCTTGAAAGCAGCATCTGAGGGGTAAAATGATGGGGGCAGGTGCGATCGCCATTCCCCACCATTGCACCTGCTCCAAAATACATTTGTGACAAAGTAATTAGGAACAAATCAAATTTCTTGCTGAATCAAATTTTTGCAAACTCATCTCCATCGTTGTATGAGTATGAAATCCAAAGCTTTCATTATGAATTCGATTTGCAAATCATGTAACCTGGCTGCAGATTTCAGCGTGTGGTGGACCGCCTCATGGCCTAGATGGTGTTCTATATTAGAATAAAGCGCGGTCACGTCCAAAAATCTGAAGTACAAGAGAAAGATTGTAAACAAGCAGATGAGTGGAATGATTGCTCCTGATTTTAGGTCTTGTTTTTATGTTATTTTATTGTTTTTAATATAAGAACACTTTGGAATATCCCAGCGCAGCCTGCCTCTTTTCTCCTGCTCATCACTGTGTTTGTTATGCCTATATTGTGACACAGTAATTATTATCCCAATACTATAACATTCTTCTGTTTTTTTAAACTAATGTACTCTGATATCAGCGGTGCCATCACTATAGCTGGTGTCACCTCTACTTCTAGCTAACTACTTGCAGGAAGCTGCAGCTTTCCTCTCGGTCTTCACCTGCAGCCTCGCTGCATTACTATTTATCTCCAGCCAGCTGCATCATACTAACGCTAACCCCATGATTCTGTGCAGCCAGAGCCGCATAATACAGGCAGTTAACTCTTTCACTGCCACTTCTGTGACAGTGATAAATTTGGCATATCTATAGACAGTCTAAGCTTCCTTAAATTTGCACACAGCCTAGTTCACTCTTCTCGGTACAGGGGATCACAGCTTAACATGTGGCTTCAGCCACCACACCGGCTCACCTCCTGCTTACAGACTTTCTCTATAGTCTATGGTGTTACAGAGCCATCCAGTGGCCACCATCAACATTGCAGATATACCACAGAACGCAATTATATAAGCGTACACCATATATGCCCACAGTCCCTCTACTGGCAGGACTATCCTGTGAACTGGATTAAAACCAGTCAGGATTTATGCAAATATATTCCAGAAGTGGGCATTTAGGGGGCATTCTTACCTAATGTCTCGATTTTGGGAACCAAATGTTTAAAATGCGTGTATATATACAGTGGGGAAAAAAGTATTTACTCAGCCGCCAATTGTACAAGTTCTTCCACTTATAAAGATGAGGTCGGCCTGTAATTGACATCATAGGTAGACCTCAACTGTGAGAGACAAAGTGAGAAATCCAGAAAATCACATTGACTGATTTTTAAAGAATTTATTTGCAAATTATGGTGGAAAATAAGTATTTGGTCAATAAGAAAAGTTCATCTCAATACTTTGTTATAAATCCTTTGTTGGCAATGACAGAGGTCAGACGTTTTCTGTCTTCACAAGGTTGGCACACAATGTTCTGGTATGTTGGCCCATTCCTCCATGCAGATCTCCTCTAGAGCACTGATGTTTTGGGGCTGTCGCTGGGCAACACGGACTTTTAACTCCCTCCAACGATTTTCTATGGGGTTGAGATCTGGAGACTGGCTAGTCCACTCCAGGACCTTGAAATGCTTCTTACGAAGCCACTCCTTTGTTGCCCTGGCGGTGTGCTTGGGATCATTGTCATGCTGAAAGACCCAGCCACGTTTCATCTTCAATGCCCTTGCTGATGGAAGGAGGTTTGTACTCAAAATCTCACAATACATGGCCCCATTCATTCTTTCATGTACACGGATCAGTCGTCCTGGTTCCTTTGCAGAGAAACAGCCCCAAAGCATGTTGTTGCCACCCCCATGCTTCACAGTAGGTATGGTGTTCTTTGGATGAAACTCAGCATTCACTCTCCTCCAAACAGGACAAGTTGTGCTTCTACCAAACAGTTCTACTTTGGTTTCATCCGACCATATGACATTCTCCCAATACTCTTCTGGAACATCCAAATGCTCTCTAGTAAACTTCAGATGAGCCCGGATATGTACTGGCTAAAGCAGGAGGACACGTCTGGAGTTTGGAGTGTGACTGTTTGAGGCTGTGGACAGGTGTCTTTTATACTGATATCAAACAGGAGCCATTACTACAGGTGATGAGTGGAGGACAGAGGAGCCTCTTACAAAAGAAGTTACAGGTCTGTGAGAGACAGAAATCTTCTTGTTTGTAGGAGACCAAATACTTATTTTCCACCATAATTTGCAAATAAATTCTTTAAAAATCAGACAATATGATTTTCTGGATTTCTCATTGTGTCTCTCATAGTTGAGGTCTACCTATGATGTCAGTTACAGGCCGACCTCATCTTTATAAGTGGGAGAACTTGTACAATTGGTGGCTGACTAAATACTTTTTTTCCCCACTGTAAATACACTGTGTGCAGAATTATTTGGCAAATGAGTATTTTGATCACATCATCCTTTTTATACATGTTGTCCTACTCCATGCTGTATAGGCTTCAAAGCCAACTACCAATTAAGTAAATCAGGTGCTGTGCATCTCTGTGGTCTAATGACATCCACACCCTATATAAGGTGCGCTTAATTATTAGGCAACTTCCTTTCCTTTGGCAAAATGGGTCAGAAGAGAGATTTGACGGACTCTGAAAAGTCAAAAATTGTGAGATGTCTTGCAGAGGGAGGCAGCAGTCTTGAAATTGCCAAACTTTTGAAGCGTGATCAGCGAACAATCAAGTGTTTCATGGCAAATAGCCAACAGGGTCGCAAGAAGCGTGTTGAAAAAAAAGGGCGCAAAATAACTGCCCATGATTTGAGGAAAATCAAGCGTGAAGCTGCCAAGATGCCATTTGCCAACAGTTTTGCCATATTTCAGAGCTGCAACATTACTGGGGTATAAAAAAGCACAAGGTGTGCGATACTCAGGGACATGGCCAAAGTAAGGAAGGCTGAAAAACCACCATCTTTGAACAAGAAACATAAGATAAAATGTCAAGACTGGGCCAAGAACTGTTTTTCTAAGGTTTATGGACTGATGAAATGAGAGTGACTATTGATGGACAGATGGATGGGCCCGAGGCTGGATCAGTAAAGGGCAGAGAGCTCCACTCCGGGTACTGGTATGGGCTGGTATCATCAAGGATGAACTTGTGGGACCTTTTCGGGTTGAGGATGGAGTGAAGCTCAACTCCCAGACCTACTGCCAGCTTCTCGAAGACACCTTCTTCAAGCAGTGGTACAGGAAGTCGGTATCGTTCAAGAAAAACATGATTTTCATGCAGGACAATGCTCCAGCACATGCATCCAAATACTCCACAGCGTGGCCGGCCAGTAAAGGTCTAAAAGAAGAAAAAGTAATGACGTGGCCCCCTTGTTCACCTGATCTGAACCCCATAGAGAACCTGTGGTCCCTCATAAAATGTGAGATCTACAGGGAGGGAAAACAGTCCACCTCTCGGAGCAGTGTCTGGAGGCTGTGGTGGTAAACAGATCAGGCAACTGACAGAATCTATGGATGGAAGGCTTTTGAGGGTCATCGTAAAGAAAGGTGGCTATAGTGGTCACTGATTTTTGTTTTGTTTTTGAATGTCAGAAATGTTTATTTCTAAATTTTGTGTTGTTATATTGGTTTACCTGGTGACAATAAACAAGTGAGATGGGTATAGGTTTGGTTTTTATCAGGTTGCCTAATAATTCTGCACAGTAATAGTTACAAACAGATATCCTCCTAAGATAGCCAAATCTAAAAAAAAAAAACACTCCAACTTCCAAAAATATTAATCTTTGATATTTATGAGTCTTTTGGGTTGATTGAGAACATAGTTGTTGTTCAATAATAAAAAGAATCCTCTCAAATACAACCTGCCTAATAATTCTGCACACAGTGTATATACATATATATAATGCATTAGCTAGTACATAGAGACATAGCGCCCGACACACATATAAGATGGAAAATATGAGGAAGAAAGCAGCAAGAATTTTGAGCTCCAGTGCAGCGCTCTTTCCTTGTGTACAGTGCGGTGATACCGCAGATTACATTATATGAGCCGCCATAAAGCAATATCTCATGTTCTGCTGGTCGCCAGATGTTCTGTGCAGGGGAAATTCTGAAGAAAATGGCAGTGATGGGGTTAAGGTCATGTCACTGCCCTGTGTTATATCATAGATGACATATGGTAACTGACTGTCACAGGATCTTTTATATATACAGTGCTTTGTGAAAGTATTCGCCCCCTGGAACTTTTCAACCTTTTGCCACATTTCAGGCTTCAAACAAAAAGATAGAACAGTTTACATTTTTGGTGAAGAATCAACAACAAGTGGTCACAATTGTGAAGTGGAAGGAAATTTATTGGATCATTTAAACTTTTTTTTTGTAATAATAAAACTGAAAAGTGCAGAATTATTCCTCCCCCTTGCATTAATACTTTGATTCCAGCTGCGGTCTCTTGGGGGATGTCTCTATCAGTTCTCACATCTAGAGATGAAATTCTTGCCCATTCTTCCTCTTTGAGGTTGGATGGAGACGTTTGTGAACAGCAGTTTTCAGCTCTTTCCACATCTTCTCCATTGGATTCAGGTCTGGACTGTGACTCGGCCGTTCTAAGACCTGGAGACCTTTATTTTTGAACCATTCCATTGTAGATTTTGCTTTCTGTTTGGGATCATTGTCTTGTTGAAGATAAATCTCCGTCCTAGTCTCAGGTCTTTTCATCCAGAATGGTCCTGTATTTGGCTCCATCCATCATCTTCCCTGTCCCTGCTGATGAAAAGCCCAAACCATGATGCTGCCCCCACCATGTCTGACAGTGGGGATGGTGTGTTCAGGGGGATGAGCTGTGCTGCTTTTACACCAAACATATCGTTTTCCATTGTTTCCAAAAAGTCTGATTTTGGTTTCCTCTGAGCAGAGCCCCTTCTTCCACATGTTTGGTGTCTCCCAGGTGACTTTTTATGGATATCTGTGAGAAATGTCTTTCTTCTTGCCGCTCTTCCATAAAGGGCAGATTTGTGAAGTGTTGGACTGATTGTTGTCCTGTGGACAGACTCTCCCACCTCAGCTGTAGATCTCTGCAGTTCATCCACAGTGATCATGGGCCTCTTGGCTCCATCTCTGATCAGTCTTCTCCTTGTTTAGAAGGACGGCCGGGTCTTGGTAGATTTGCAGTGGTCTGATACTCCTTCCAGTACAATATGACGCTTGCACAGGGCTCCTTGGGATGTTTAAAGCTTGGGAAATCTTTTGGTCTCCAAATCCGGCTTTAAACTTCTCCACAACAGTATCAGGACCTGCCTGGTGTGTTCCTTGGTCTTCATGATGCAGAACCCTGAGACTATCACAGAGGTGCATTTATACCGAGACTTGATTACACACAGGTGGATTCTATGTATCTTCATCAGTCATTTAGGACGACATTGGATCATTCAGAGATCAGAGATCAACTTCTGGACTGAAAGGAAATGGGACGAATCATTTTGCACAAACAAGTTTTCAGTTTTATTATTCAAAAAAGTTTCAATGATTCAATAAATTTCCTTCCACTTTACAATTGTGACCACTTGTTGTTGATTCTTCACCAAAAATGTAAAATGTTCTATCTTTTTGTTTGAAGCCTGAAATGTAGCAAAAGGTTGAAAAGTTCCAGGGGGTGAATACTTTCGCAAGGCACTGTATATATGTCATAATCACATCCATACTGACTGATGCCAGGTAAGTGCCTTACCCAGAACCTCTAGGATCATTACCAGTATAATAATGGGGGATCTCTCAGTGGAGGGTCATTACCTGTATAATAATGGGGTACTCTCAGTGGGGGGTCATTACCAGTATAATAATGGGGGTTCTCTCAGTGGAGGGTCATTACCAGTATAATAATGGGGTTCTCTCAGTGGAGGGTCATTACCAGTATAATAATGGGGTTCTCTCAGTGGAGGGTCATTACCAGTATAATAATGGGGGATCTCTCAGTAGAGGGTCATTACCAGTATAATAATGGGGGTTCTCTCAGTGGAGGGTCATTACCAGTATAATAATGGGGGTACTCTCAGTGGAGGGTCATTACCAGTATAATAATGGGGGTACTCTCAGTGGAGGGTCATTACCAGTATAATAATGGGGGTACTCTCAGTGGAGGGTCATTTACCAGTATAATAATGGGGTACTCTCAGTGGAGGATCATTACCAGTATAATAATGGGGGTACTCTCAGTGGAGGGTCATTACCAGTATAATAATGGGGTACTCTCAGTGGAGGATCATTACCAGTATAATAATGGGGGTACTCTCAGTGGAGGGTCATTACCTGTATAATAATGGGGGTACTCTCAGTGGAGGGTCATTACCAGTATAATAATGGGGTACTCTCAGTGGAGGATCATTACCAGTATAATAATGGGGTACTCTCAGTGGAGGATCATTACCAGTATAATAATGGGGGTACTCTCAGTGGAGGATCATTACCAGTATAATAATGGGGGTTCTCTCAGTGGAGGGTCATTACCAGTATAATAATGGGGGTACTCTCAGTAGAGGGTCATTACCAGTATAATAATGGGGGTACTCTCAGTGGAGGGTGATTACCAGTATAATAATGGGGTACTCTCAGTGGAGGGTCATTACCAGTATAATAATGGGGGTACTCTCAGTGGAGGGTCATTACCAGTATAATAATGGGGGTTCTCTCAGTGGAGGGTCATTACCAGTATAATAATGGGGTACTCTCAGTGGAGGATCATTACCAGTATAATAATGGGGGTACTCTCAGTGGAGGGTCATTACCAGTATAATAATGGGGTACTCTCAGTGGAGGGTCATTACCAGTATAATAATGGGGGTACTCTCAGTGGAGGGTCATTACCAGTATAATAATGGGGTACTCTCAGTGGAGGATCATTACCAGTATAATAATGGGGGTACTCTCAGTGGAGGGTCATTACCAGTATAATAATGGGGTACTCTCAGTGGAGGGTCATTACCAGTATAATAATGGGGGTACTCTCAGTGGAGGGTCATTACCTGTATAATAATGGGGGTACTCTCAGTGGAGGGTCATTACCAGTATAATAATGGGGTACTCTCAGTGGAGGGTCATTACCAGTATAATAATGGGGGTACTCTCAGTGGAGGGTCATTACCAGTATAATAATGGGGGTACTCTCAGTGGAGGGTCATTACCAGTATAATAATGGGGTACTCTCAGTGGAGGGTCATTACCAGTATAATAATGGGGGTACTCTCAGTGGAGGGTCATTACCAGTATAATAATGGGGTACTCTCAGTGGAGGTCATTACCAGTATAATAATGGGGTACTCTCAGTGGAGGGTCATTACCAGTATAATAATGGGGGTACTCTCAGTGGAGGGTCATTACCAGTATAATAATGGGGGTATCTCATGGAGGGTCATTACAGTAATAATGGGGTTCTCAGTGGAGGTCATTACCAGTATAATAATGGGGTTCTCTCAGTGGAGGGTGATTACCAGTATAATAATGGGGTACTCTCAGTAGAGGGTCATTACCAGTATAATAATGGGGGATCTCTCAGTGGAGGGTCATTACCAGTATAATAATGGGTACTCTCAGTGGAGGATCATTACCAGTATAATAATGGGGTACTCTCAGTGGAGGGTCATTACCAGTATAATAATGGGGTACTCTCAGTGGAGGGTCATTACCAGTATAATAATGGGGGTACTCTCAGTGGAGGGTCATTACCAGTATAATAATGGGGTACTCTCAGTGGAGGGTCATTACCAGTATAATAATGGGGTTCTCTCAGTGGAGGATCATTACCAGTATAATAATGGGGTTCTCTCAGTGGAGGATCATTACCAGTATAATAATGGGGGTACTCTCAGTGGAGGGTCATTACCAGTATAATAATGGGGGTACTCTCAGTGGAGGGTCATTACCAGTATAATAATGGGGGTTCTCTCAGTGGAGGGTCATTACCAGTATAATAATGGAGGTACTCTCAGTGGAGGGTCATTACCAGTATAATAATGGGGGTACTCTCAGTGGAGGGTCATTACCAGTATAATAATGGAGGTACTCTCAGTGGAGGGTCATTACCAGTATAATAATGGGGGTACTCTCAGTGGAGGGTCATTACCAGTATAATAATGGGGGTACTGTCAGTGGAGGGTCATTACCAGTATAATAATGGGGGTACTGTCAGTGGAGGGTCATTACCAGTATAATAATGGGGTACTCTCAGTGGAGGGTCATTACCAGTATAATAATGGGGGTACTCTCAGTGTATAATAATATATTGTCGTCTCCCCTGTTCTAGCTCTGGACCAGTGACACCTCCAGCTCTGCACTGCACTCACCTCCCTGCACAATGCTGACTCTGCTGTGCTTGTGCCTGCTCCTGGGCTCCTCAGTGGCCGCTAGTGGTGAGTGGCAGTTATTACACGTCTCATCTATGTTTATAATCTGCACAGACTATAATCTCCATCATCCTGTGTAATCCTGATATGTAGATGTGTATATAATGTCTGGTCGTGCTGAGGCCTCCGCCTGGCAGGGGTTCTACTTTATATCTCTCCTCTCATCCTGTAGTGCAGTCCCGTATGTCTTCCTTCGTGGGGGAGCACGGCGCAGGAGGGGGCACCGCATTTTCCTTCTCCTCGGAGCAGCTGAACGGACCAATCACAGGCCTGCGAGTGCGGGAGAATCCGAGCCACGTCATAGGGTGAGACTCATGTCCTCTCTTCCTCCCATCACACCACACATGTGTCACACTGACTGCCAGGAAGAGCTAAGGGAGGGTTACTAGACACTATACACAGTAACTACACATGAGATGAGATTACACACAGTGACTGCACAGCAGAAGAGACTGCACAAAATAATGCAGACAGTGATTAGAAGGAGTCAAGGGCCTCAAGTGAGAGTCCAGTTTTGGTTGGGGGTTCACTTAATTTACAAAACGCCTTGAGCGCCTCCTTATTTTCTTCCTAGCTTGAGACTATTGTCCCTGCAGAGTGTCTCTTCTCAGCCTCTTCCCTGCAGTGTCTCTTCTCAGCCTCTTCCCTGCAGTCTCTTCTCAGTCTCTTCCCTGCAGTCTCTTCTCAGCCTCTTCCCTGCAGTGTCTCTTCTCAGCCTCTTCCCTGCAGTCTCTTCTCAGCCTCTTCCCTGCAGTCTCTTCTCAGCCTCTTCCCCGCAGTCTCTTCTCAGCCTCTTCCCTGCAGTCTCTTCTCAGCCTCTCCCTGCAGTCTCTTCTCAGCCTCTTCCCTGCAGTCTCTTCTCAGCCTCTTCCCTGCAGTCTCTTCTCAGCCTCTTCCCTGCAGTCTCTTCTCAGCCTCTTCCCTGCAGTGTCTCTTCTCAGCCTCTTCCCTGCAGTCTCTTCTCAGCCTCTTCCCTGCAGTCTCTTCTCAGCCTCTTCCCTGCAGTGTCTCTTCTCAGCCTCTTCCCTGCAGTCTCTTCTCATGTTCTTGTCTTCTTCAGGGTCCAGTTCCAGTATGGCGGCACCTGGGGACCTTATTACGGGAACCCATCAGGAACGCTCTACGAGATCTTACTGCACAAGGGGGAGAACATTGTACAAGTTTCCGGGAAGGTGGCCTCCTACGTGAACGAGCTGATCTTCATCACAAACCGCGGGAGAATACTTAAATTCGGTCAACCCTCTGGCAACAGCTTCAATGACTTCCCCCTGTATGACGGCACCGTCCTCCGCTATGTGAGTGGTCGGTATTCGTCCGTCATACACAGCATTGGTTTCCATTGGGGGAGTCAGTCCAAATGATGGGTAGAAGAACCATATCGAGGGTCCTAGAGGCCGACCCATGGCTGAGGACATCGTATCTCCGACCACGTCCACAGATCTCGTCTACCACAACTAACAATCATTTAATTACTGTCTCTACCTCTCCAATCTCCTACCACAACAACTAGAGGAAGCCGCCATTATGTGGCACCATTATCAGTAAAACGTATGCCGATACCAGGCGATATAATAATGTACATCTCATAATCCTGCAGAGAACACACGTGACCATAGACCGGCGCTGTCCTTACCTGTCCTTTACCTCTAGACAATAATCACTGAATAAATGATTTCTTCATAATAATATGTAGCCGTGTGGTTCGTACATCACTCAGTCTGTATTTCTTTTATTAACATTTTAAAAACGTAACAAATAAAAAGAATAAATCCATAAATCACAGTATAATACGACCCAAACACATACACAGAACATAATGCTCCTCAGCACGGTCCGGACTCTCACTCATATCTACAAACATTCCTGATCCGGTTGAACTTTACATACAAAATATAACAAAATACAGAAAATACAAAAATCTTACAAAATCCCGCACACCGACAACCCAATACAATACAACACACATATCATTTTTTGGGGGGGCCCTGAGCTGGTCCTGCTTTCCATGCCCCCAGTGCATGATAAGTCCCCAACGTCCCATAGAACCCTGCCCACATTTACCCACCACCCAACCTAACACTACACCCAACAAAACCAAAATGATACAATATATACCTCACTATAGAAATATACAATATATAAATACACTACTTGCCAATATATAGATATAAACTAAAATACATGGCACCCATCCCACCCACAGAGAGGCTTTTCAGCCACACACAACCACTAAGGCCCAAGTTCGGTGCCTACAAGCCCTATGTCCTCATCAGCTCACCACCAGGAAGGGAGACAACAGGCTAGACTACCCCAAAGGCAAAACCTTTCTGGAGGAGAGAGGCTCTACCCGCCCCCAACCTCTCATACTCCAGTGCACCTTCACCAGGTCTGCGAGAATGTTCCTAACCACCTCATCCACGGGGAGGATTTTGCGCTGTGTTGAGACTAAGCATCGTGCATGCCACGTGTAGTACCTGACCACTGAGCTGACTATGAATAAAGTGCAGCAGTCCCTACCACCCAGGTGTCTAAATAGGCCCATAGTTTCCTTGACTGAGTCCTGATTTCCCACATCCCCAGACCCAACCGACGTAATACCTTCAGAACCAG
This sequence comes from Rhinella marina, assembly GCA_900303285.1. Classification (NCBI taxonomy): domain Eukaryota; kingdom Metazoa; phylum Chordata; class Amphibia; order Anura; family Bufonidae; genus Rhinella; species Rhinella marina. Next base: position 20,797 of record ONZH01008192.1, read on the forward strand.
GGCAGCATAAGCCGGGAGATGGCCATGTGGTGTGCGGAGATCCTTCACTTTCCTTTCTGTCTCCCATTCCTGGAAGAAAGGCCGAAAACATCCCCGACAGGAGACTACCCACCGAGGAGCCCTCTCTTTCCAGAGGTTTATGAGGTTAATCTTAATAAAGGTGTTCATGAGGAACACCACAGGGTTGACCATACCCAACCCTCCTTGTCTCCTCGTACGGTAAGTAACCTCCCTCTTGACAAGTTTCAGTCTATTTCCCCATAACATCTGGAAGAACAGACTGTAGACAGAAAGGTTCTGGCAAGACACGCACAATGCCCAGATATAACAGCAAAGGGATTCAATAATGTTCACCCATGAGGGTCAAAGACCAACCCTTCCACTGGTCCACCCTCTGAGCGGCAATCTTAAGCCTGCTGTCCCAATTTATATGGAGGTAATCCCCCTGGCCAAATTTAATGCTGAGGACTTTTGTAGACTCTAGGAGCTCTGGAAGGTTGTCCTAGAGACCAAAACCATGCTCTCCTCCGACCAGCCAGAGACTCACACTTATCCCAGTTGATTGTAGACCCAGATGACTCTGAGTAGCGTTCTACCTCCGATAGCACCCACTCTGCCTCCCCTCTCGAAGACACAAAGATAGTTACATCCTCAGTATACGCCACCGCCCGGTCAATCCCAACACCTGCCAACTGCCCACGATCAGCTCTTCTAAGAAAAGGATCAATCGCGAACACATACAATAGTGGGCTCAAAAGACAACCCTGAAAGGGCGACCAATCCAACCGTTCACAAGTGGGAAACTCTCTGCCCCTGCGTAAAAGGTCTTAAACCAATCAACAACCCTCCCCCCCGGCAAGCCATATCTCCGGACAGACCAGAGGTACTTATGGTAAACACAGTCAAACACTTTTGCCTGATCCAAGGACAGCATGTACCCCTTCTAGTGACCTGCCCTGCTCCATGACCTCCCAGACACTGAGCAATGCACTAAAGGTACTGCAGTCTGGAACAGAGCAATGCTGGGCCCCAGAAAGGAGGCTCAAACTTCACCAACCAATTAAATAGCACCTTCGCTAGAATGTTTCTGTCTACATCGAGGAGCACTATTGGACGCCAGTTCTCAATGTGGCCTGAGGAGAGACACTCATTGAATACCTCAGTCAACAGAGGAAATAAGGTTTCCTTAAAGGTTTTATAAACTCAGATGTTAAGCCATCTGGACCTGGTGATTTTTTGGGAGCA
>ONZH01008193.1:0-17999 GCA_900303285.1 Rhinella marina
TGCTGTGTGAAATGGATTTGTATCACTGAGATATAACAATAAAAAAAAAAGGGGTTGTATATGGCGATAGCTGCACTACTAGTGCCAGCCAGCCCAGCCAGGAGACAAAAAAATTTCTTGTAGCCCTTAGAAGGGCTGTTGGGTTCTTTGTGGGTGATTCCTGCCTAACAGAGAACTAAATGCAGGCCCTAACACTCTCCCTGAAACGCAGCAGCTCTATCCCTAACGACATCCAGACAGCATCTGAGCCGAGCACCGCGGCCAGTCACTAGTATATTCCAGGGTCACCTGATCAGGCCAGCCAATCCCTGCTATCGACATGTAAGGGCCCCACGTGATGCTGGGTGTACCGTAGAGTCTCCTGGCTTGTGATTGGCTGAGTTTATAGTCGCCAAAAATGCACGATGCGGAAGTTGCCATTTCCTCGAGCATGGCGAGATACTCGTCCGAGCAGCGAGCACTTACGAGTACCCTAATACTCGAACGAGCACCAAGCTCGGACGAGTATGCTCGCTCATCTCTAGTGGTGACATTTCCTTCCATCCTACCTCCTATTCATAAATCAGTGCTTTCCTTCACTGTAGAGTACGGCGCTCATTGGTTATTACCACCTCCTGCCCCTGGTTATAGGCGCCCTGCAGTAACTAGTAAACACTTTACCTTGTTAGTGGGGAAGGCGCTTTGTGCTCTCCCAGCATTTTTTTCTCCATTATCATTATTGCCTATTTGTGTTGTTGTATAATTATTATGTTATGCAATGCTGCCACCCTGTGGTCATTCTTGTTATGGGTTCTGAATGTATAATGTAATTCCCATATGCCTTTGCTCTCTGCTTTCTTCTCCCTTTTCTGTGACATCAGTTCCTGTTTTTCTTAGTTCCTCAGTTGCCTTCTCCTGCAACAGACACAGAGCTCGTGAGAGCATTCGTTTTTGACCTCTAATGTCCTCTAAGGTCCTCCAATATCCTCTGATTATCATCTATGTCCTCTGTATGTTAACTGCAATAAACTACCAAATCATCTCCATTTGCATCCTTCCTCACTGGATCTTCATATGCAACTGGTACCACGACCTACAGGATATTAGTGAGTTCAGCTATCTACCATTGTTTGTACAGGGATTACCACTCACAACTAGTCAGAGACTTCTCTAACGTACATCTGTGGCAGAATACGCTTATTGGTTAACACTTGAAAGGCCTTAATGACCAGACACTTTTTTGTGATTTAGCGCACGCGGTGGTGGTTCAAGCGGTTGTAACCATCTTATTTTGTTGGACTACCAAAATAATTTTTGCAACAATTTTTATTTGGGGAAAACTGTACAAAATGGTTTGAAAATGTATTTTTTTTTCAAACTTCTTATTCTTTAAATATGCAAACTGACACCAAAATAAATTATTATAATTAGTTCACCATTTTGTGCGGGTTGTTTTGTTATATAATGTGTATAGTTTCACATGAATGGGGCGCTAATGGTTTTGGTTGGTGTGTTTTCTCTTTTATGTTTTTTTTTAAATCTTTTTTTTTAACTTAATTTTTAATATATTTCTGCTACATAATATGTCCCCCAAGAGGTCATAAAAAGATCTTGAGGGACACCGTCACTTTTAAAATTTTACACTTTTTCCTTTTTATTTTTTAATATTTTATTGTATTATTTTTTTTATATAATTGGTTTATTACTTTTTTTTAATATATTTTTGCCACATCATATGTCCCACAAGAGGTCTTAAAAAAACAGTTGGAGGACAATGAACATTTTTCCTTTTTATTTTATATGTATTTTATTATTTTTAATTTTTTTTTTTTAGAATTTTCTATTATTTTTTTAAATATATTTTTGCACCATAATATGTCCCCCAAGGGGTCATAAAAAGACTGTTGCAGGACAGTGAACACTCTTTTATTTAGCACTTTTTTCTTTTTTGTATTTAATTTTTTAACATTTTTTAAATAATCTATTTTTTGCCACTTAATTTTTTATTTAGCTTTCACATTTTTTTTAAATTTTTTAACTTATTTTTTTTATATATGTTTACCACATAATTTGTCCCCAAGAGGTCACTGAAAGACCTTTGGGAGACAATAAGAGACTTTTTTTGTACTATTTCAACTGTAACTGGAGCATCCAAAAGAGCCCCAGTTACGGGGAAACCTGCCTGCTGCGGAGGTGGGGGGGTGTCTTTGCACAGGTCAGAATGGATCAGGGTCTACTGACCCTGCAGCTCTGCGATCCTCAGCCCCCAAGACACCTGGCGATTACGTGATCGCCGGGTTGACACTGCAGAGCGCTCATGGAGGAGAAGGCAGAAGCGCTGATACACTGATTCAGCCTTCTTCTCGGCTACCCCATTGTCACTGACATACAGGGCCCGTCCTGCTCCTGCTACAGCGCGGGAGCAGGAGCTGTCCTCCATCCCTGTGCAGCACTCCGGGCTTAAACACAGCTGATCGCAGGATCAGCTGTGTTTCTGCCCAGCAGGACGGGGGCCGCAAATTAAACAGAGGCCAGGTTTTGCTTTAAACAGAGGCCAGGTTTTTCAGGGCAGGTTTCACAATAATAAATGGTATTATTTCATATCCTTTTTTGGAGCACATTCTGCATCTTTTGGGGTCCTTCCATTCCTTGCTGTTTGGGGGACTTTACCACAGAAATGTTGCCGTGGTACAATAAGGGCCTATAGCTTTCAGGAGTACTGGGGCCCTTCTTTCCTGATTTTGAAAAATTAGGCACTATCATTACAATGTAAAGATTTCAGAATTGCTTAGAATCATGTCCATGGCCATACAGTAAATTGGAGTGTGGTACAAAACATCTGCACTCCAATACTGTCTATTTCATTTCCATTATTTTACTAGGCCCACATGTAGCGTAAGCCCCCAAAATGTGACCATCTCTCCTGCATTTACTAGCGTCCACTTCTGAAATTGTGCAAATGATAATGTGGGATTTTGGGTATATAAAATTAGTTTGGTCCACCATTACATTTGCAAAATCCTCAAAGAAAAATATTTTAACCTCTCCCCCCCCCAAGCCCTTAGCTAAGATGGGGACAGTTGCAATCATAGCCAAGTCACCATACGATTACACACTGTTACTGGTCCCCACTGAGCCATACATGTACGAACTGCACTGGGAAGGCATTAAAAATGTTTTAAATAACTCAATAATACTATGCTTGAAATATATTAAAGGGTTTATCTCACAAATAAGAAAAAGATACTGTTGTATTGTAATACATTGGCTGTAAGTGTATTACTTAATGTAATACACTTACAGCCTGCTTCCTGTGCGATCCAGGGTGCTGGATCGCACAGGCAAGCAGGGATAGCAGCCACGATGCCTAAGGAAGGCATCGGGCTGCTATCCAAGCCATCGGGTCCCCGTTACAGCAGCACGGGGACCCAGTGGACCCCCCTTCTTCCCGCCTGCATGCGGGCGTACGCAGCAGGGGTCCGGCTACTTGGCACTGCCGGTCCCCCGTAGCTGATCGGGCGGGCGCAGCTCCTGCACCAGCCCGATCAGCGCGCCGTACTAGTATGGCGCTGGGCAGCAAGTCCCCTCCCGCTGCGCCGTACATGTACGGCGCTGGGCAGGAAGGGGTTAATATTACAGTACAGTGTAATATATTGTCATCTGCATCTTGATGAACCGCTGGCACATTTGCAGTTAATCTGTTGCATTACTGATACAGTTACTGCACACCATGGCCAAAATACATTTTTCTGGGCCCTTCAAAGGAACAGGCAGGAGCAAAAATGTTGCTGTAGCCAGCACAATAAGCAGCAGAAGGGTTAGTGGTCGCAGCAGCCACAGAAACCAGAGACCAGAGCTGCCACTGTCATCTAGCAGTCAGGTTTTTACCAACAATCCAGATGTACTGGAATGGTTGACTCTTCAAAAACATCTAAGGTGACAACAGATACACACAGCCAGGAATTAGTGGGTTCTTTTGATACTATGATTAGTTAGCATGGCCCAGGAACTTCATCTGTGTCCTGCCTCTTGCTTTTGCTGCTTCTTCTGCTAGCCAAGAAATGTATGCTGTCGGCTCTGTTCTGCTTTTCGGCAAGGATGAGCTTTTTGAATTCAGTCAACAGTTACAGGCCAGAACAGACTTGGAGGAAAGGTCCGCTGTGGACTCCTCTAGGTGTGCAACTACTGATGATCACAGTCTGGTTGGAACACATGTTGCGAAAGATCAGGGACGTGCTCAAGAGACAGCTGAGGGTGACAGTAGTGAGCAACAAACCGATGCAGATAATGATGTAGTCTATCGCACTTGGGAGCAGCGTTGAGAGGGAAAATAATCATCATCGGGGGGAGGGTGGCAGCATGCCGGTGAGACAACAGGGTGGAAGCATGCCTGTGAAACAGCATGGGGGAAGCAGTGGGAGATCTACGGCCAAACGGGGAGGGGTACGCTATCTGCTACTCAGGAGACTACCATTCAGGAACCCACTAGCAGTGCATGGGTTCATAAAAGCAGCAGCAGGCAGGCATCAAGCAGTAATGGAGGGAAATTGCCATATTCTGCAGTGTGGGAATTTTTCAGCAAGTCACTGAAGTACATTAGCATGGTAGTATGCAGGATATGTGGGCAGAAGGTGAGGCACAGCCAGGGTGCTAATGTTGGCATGATGCCTTGCATCAATATATGGAGCATCACTATAAAGTGGAGTGGGAAAACCGCGCCACTCATTTAGTGCTACAGCCTGATGCAGCAAACACTGCTTATCCCACCGACCAGCACTCTCTCTCCAGTAGTCAGGGCTCGCCAACTTCAGTAGAAGGAAGCTGTTGTTCCTTCCCATCAACTTCAACGTTGTCTATAGCTGATGATACTCCTCCTACTACTATTATTCCTTGTCACTTGTTTTGACAGCAATCAATTACCAAGACAATTGCTAACAACAACAGTGGCGTAGCTATAGGGGTCGCAGCGGTCGCAGTTGCGACTGGGCCCCTAAGCCAGAGATCGGGGCGGCGGCGGGGCAGAGGGAGATGAGCGCTTCCATTGGAGAAGCGCTCACCTCCATAGTCATCTGGATCGCCGTCCTTTTTACTGGCACATGGGGGCACTGGGGGCATTTTTACTGGCACATAGGGGCACTGGGGGCATTTTACTGGCACTAGGGACATTTTTACTGGCACATGGGGGCACTGGGGGCATTTTTACTGGCACATGGGGGCACTGGGGGCATTTTTACTGGCACATGGGGCACTGGGGGCATTTTTACTGGCACATGGGGGCACTGGGGGCATTTTACTGGCACTGGGGGCATTATTACAGGCACTGGGGCCATTTTTACTGGCACATGGGGGCACTTGTTACTGGCACATGGGGCACTGGGGGCATTTCTTACTGGCACATGGGGCACTGGGGGGCATTTCTTACTGGCACTGGGGGCATTACTTACTGGCACTTGGGGGCATTTCTTTATGGCATGGGGGCACTGGGGGCATTGTTACTGGCACTGGGGGCATTTTTCTGGCACATGGGGGCACTGGGGCATTTTTTACTGGCAATGATTTTGGGGGGCATCTATGGGTGGGGAGCACTTCTTACTGGCACATTATTGGGGTGAAATTTTGGGGGCACTTCTTACTGGCACATTGGAAGCATTATTACTTCTGGGACACAGTGGGGACATTAGTACTGTTGGGAGCACTATTACTAACAAGTGCACTCTGGCAGAGAATTATTAGTTGGGACTTTGGGGGCACTATTACTGTGGGGGGCACCCTGGCACAGTATCAGTGCAGTTATTTCTGAGGGAAGTTATGTTTACACTATTATGGGGCACTATTTGCTGGGCGCAGTTATTTTAGGACACTATGTGCCAATAATTATTGAAGGGCACTATCTGCGTGGTACTAGTGGCACAGTACTGGGGGTGGTAGGATTATTTGTCCAGAAGACGGGAGGATGATGGAAAAGTAGTAAACTAAGATTTTTTTCTGTCAAACTGCAGAGATGAGAAATGGCTGAAAAATGGCGTCTGGTCTGAAAGGAGAAGATGAGGAAAGAGAAGATCTACATCAGAGGAGACGTCACTGGATGTAAGAGGTATGGGGCACTGTATTAGGCTACATTCACACGAACGTTGTGTTTTGCAGTCTGCAAATTGTGGATCCGCAAAAAAAGGATGATGTTCCGTATGGCATCCGTTTTTTTTGCAGATCCACTGTAACGATGCCTATCCTTGTCCGCAAAACGGACAAAAATAGGAATGGACATACAGATGCGGACAGCACACAGTGTTCATTTAAGTGAATGGGTCCGCATATGAGCCGCAAAAACAACTGTCATGTGAATGTAGCCTTACCCTGTATGTTCTGTAGTGATACACGTAATGTTAGGAGGAAAAAGGTTAGGGTGAGAATTTGGCATGGGGGGGGGGAGTTCAATTTTTGACTTGGCCGGCAGAAAAGCTCGGTGCACCAGCGCTGGGGGGGGGGTCCAAGCTGAACTCTTGCACCAGGGCCCATGAGCCTTTAGCTACGCCCCTGAATATGCATGAACTCATCCAAAGTTGCAGAAGCTGAATGTGCATCTGGCCAAGTTGCTGGTAGTACAGTCCCTCCCTTTCCATGTAATTGACTCTGCAGATTTCAGAGAATTGATGCCTTGTGCCCACCCAAGGTGGAGAGTCCAAGCTAACATTACTTTTCCAAAAAAGCTGTACCAGCCCTGCACACATAAGTTAAGCAGAAGGTAGGGCAGTACTTGGGCCTCTCTGTGTCTCATAGAGTTTATACCAGTGCTGACGTATGGAGTTGCAATTTTGGTCAGGGACAATATATGTCATTCAAAGACCACTGGGTAGATATGGTTCCAGACCAGGCACACCAGAAACTTGGTCAGGTGATGGCAATGCAGAGTTTGCATTGTAATGCTGGGATTCTCTGCTTCTTCATCCTCCACTTTGTCCTCACCCTGCAATGTTGGAACAGTTCACAGTGGTCCTCCAGCATATCACCTATGCAAAGCTAGGCATTGTCACGCGGTTCTGCACCTGGTCAGCCTGGGTGAACTGAGCCACTCCAGAGAGGAACTGCTAAGCATTATCAATAAAGAAACTTAACAATTGCCGTCTCCTCGGCAACTGGAGATAGGAACCATGGTTACTGATAACGGAAAGAACATTTTGTCTGTGCTATGTTAGGGAGGGCTCAATCTCAGAGTCACCCGGTTCTCCAAGTTTTCCACTGAACTGCAAGAGCAGTTAAAAATTTCCAGGAAACTTTGCATAAACTTCAGCCACTCTTAAAGTGCAACTCTTTGAGCTGCAACGGCAAAATGCCAAACATCGCCTGATGTGTAAAGTTTTCCACCCATTGGAACTCCACACAACATATATTAGACTGCCTCTACGAGCAGAGGAAGGCAGTCAACGATTTCTTAATGCTTTAGAGGGACAGGTCTACTTCATGGTGTAACGTCCACATTAGCCAATGGTAGCTCATGCATGACACATGCCGTTTGCTTAGGCCCTTTGAGGAGGCCACTTTGTAAGTCGGCAGAACTACTGGATGAATGATGACATTCTACTTCTTCACGTCTTGGAGGAGATATTGACAAATCTGATTGGTGAGGAGATAGAAGACCTAGAACCTGCATCTCAAGGCCACCTGAGTCCTCAGGAGGATGAGGACAAGGAGGAGGACACATATTTCCTAGAATTCTATGTACAACTAGGTGGTTTATCTGCCCAACTGGTGACTACTGGCTATCCACATTATTAGATCCTTGCTATCAGGCAAAAATTGAGGTATTTTTTAGACCTTCTGAGAGGGATACAAAAATGGACTAGTACAGAGACTTGCTGTGTAGTTGGTTGGTCGCTGCCTATGAGCACAATGGCCTGTCCTCACAAAAGTTTGACTCGAGTTCTACTGCCACAACTGGTTTGAGGGGGAGGGTGACAGGAGTAGCACCAGCTCCATATGCACTGGGTGCTCTCATCTGCCGGCCTGGCTATCTTTATAAAGATCGTGCAGGGCCAGGCTTATACCACTGAACCCCCAGGCTCCTTTCCCATGGGTGAAACACTACTCAGACAACACAGGGCTAGGGTAAAACAACCTTGGAAGATGTTATTGGATAATTAACGGTCAACAGCGTATAGTACAGTCACAGCGAGGGCACAGGATGGCACAAGTGACAGCGATTCACCGTTTCCACTGACTCACCAGAGATTAAAACTCCTCGACTTTGGGGAGACCCAGGACTAGAAAGTAGCACACTGTTTTGGATAGACACCCCCCGAGAGGAGGCAGCGGAAAGCTTAGGGAGCCAGCCGTGCACAGCTAGGCATGTGGTCAGGTGACCCAATTGTTCCAACTTGGACTCTCCAACCGAACCCATAGGCTCGAGGTTGGGCAGAAGAGCAGTTCTGAAGTCACCAGCTGGAACCGTAGTCCCCTAGGATGACATCCTGTAGAATAGCCACTGATAACTGGGGCAGACACCCTTTAATTTCCCTCAGCTGCCATTTCAGTGCATTGGCCCCCATAGGATTGGTGTGAGATGGCAATCGTGGCATTGATTGTCAGTTCAGTCTGACTGCATAGTGTCATTCTGATGAAACAGCTTTTCTACTTCAGCCAGACAGGCTGAACAGCTCCTAATACACAGCAGGGGGGCTGACAGGGGGTTCACAGGTGATGTACTGTAATTAGCCGGTCCTTTCCTACACATCTGCTGGCTTGTTAGTTAGACCAAAAGGCACTGCATAGTTGATTTAAGTGGCTGTGGAAGTCAGACAGCTACAGGAAATGACCAAAATGATGGACAAAGAAACAGTGGCTCAAATTAAGAACAATCCACCCCACAAATGGTCAGGTGCTAGCTTCAGTGACGATGGTGTCATCACAGTTACCCCTAAGAGAAAGTGTCTTTCCTTCCAAAATGTTGAGAGACTAATAGGATTTCTAGGCACCTGATGCAACAGAATAAATAATTCTGCCACTAATGATCGTACTATGGTGTTCTGGCACACCAGAATATTCTGAAAAATTGTCCATTACTTCTGGCCAAGTGCTGCTGCCACCATTCTCATGCTGCTACCCACCTGCTGCTACCCTCCTGCTGCCACCCACCTGCTGCCTCTACTGACATTCCTACAAAAGGGCTTCTTGGCCTACTTATTTGTTCATGTTAAGCTTTTTAAAAAGGATATGTATGCCTCTGGGCATTGCTATTACACTGCTGTTGTTGGGTTCAGCTACTACTGTGATCTGCCACCCTATGGCCTCTTTCACATGGTCAGTATTTGGTCAGTATTTTATCAGAATTTGTAAGCCAAAAGAATGAGTGGGTCACAAGTACAGATGAGATGCAAATAATTTCATTACATTTTTTCGCAGTTTTGAACCCACTGCTGTTTTTGGCTTACAAATACTGATCAAATATTGATGCAAAACACTGACCAAAAACTGACTGTCTGAAAGATGCAGGACTATTTTTCCTTTAAGAAAAAACATATTTCAGGCGTAAACAACTAAAATGGGTACAAATTGAGCCTGTTCAGTTGGTCAGTATTTGGTCAGTGTTTTGCATCAGTATTTGATCAGAATTTGTAAGCCAAAAGCAGTATCGGGCCCAAAACACAGATGAGATGCAAATAAGTTGGACCCAGTCCTATTTTTGGCTTACAAATACTGATGCAAAACACCAAATACTGATCGTCTGAAAGCTTTATGGATGCACCAAATACAGGATTCTTTTGTTTTTTTGTTTTTAGTTTCTGTCCAACTGATGGAGATCAGAAGAACAGAAAAATAAACAGTGATGTTACCTCAACATTACTGCCACTGCTGCTTTCCTCCTTCCCCACTCTTTCATGGGTCCACAACTGCCACTGCTGCTGCTGTCACCGCTGTCCCCACTCTGTCTTGGGGCCACTACTGCTGCTGCCACTGTCTCCACTCTGTCATGGGACCACTACCGCTGCAACCATTCTCATTCTGTCATGGGGACACTATTGTTACAGTTATCACCACTACTGCTGCTGCCACCATCCCCACTCTATCATGGGACAACTATTGTCATGGTTACTGCCACTGCCGCTGCCATCATCCTAACTCTGTCATGGGGTCACTTTTGTCACTGTTACTGCCACTGGTGCTGCTGCCACCTCCGTCCCCACTCTGTCAAACTCTGTTAAAAGTCCACTACTGCTGCTGTCACCATCCCCACTCTGTCATGGGGCCACTACTGCTGCTGCCACTGTACCCACTCTGTCATGGGGCTAGTACTGTCAGTGACACCTTTTCCACTCTGTTATGGGGCCACTACTGCTTCTGCTACCAACACCCTCCCTACCTGTCATGGCGCCGGTACTGCTGCCACTGTCTCCACTCTGTCATGGTGCCACTACTGTCAATGTCACTGCCATCTTCCCCACTCTGTAATGGGGCCACTACTGCCACTGCCATTGCTGTTGCTGCCACCATGCCCACTCTGTCATGGGGCCACTTTTATTAAGGTTACTGCTACTGCTGCTGCTTCCATTCTCCTCACTTTGTCATGGGGACACTATTTGAATCTTGGGTCACTGCATGATTAAAGGGGTTGGCCACTTTGTTAGCACTTATTAAACCTCTAAAGAAAGCAGGGAGACAATAAACTTCCTCATATATCTTCTGCAGCAGATCTGCCTGGTTCCTTTGCTATTGGCAGCCACACCCCCTCCTGTCCTGCACCCATAGCTCCCTGGCTCGTCCATGCCTGCACGTGCACTAGTCCATGGAAGGAGTGTGCTGCTCCTGTGTCCTAAAGGCACCCTGCTTGTGTCAGAGAAGTTTCTTTCTGCTATGACTGCAGTCCTGACTATACAGGGCTGAAGGGGCTTAGCAGAGAAACTTGTTAGAAGCTAAAATAAAGAAACTTTGCAAGAGGAAGAGAGCCGAGGAGAAGCTGTGATAGACTCACTGACTGCAGTGATGTAGCAGAGCCAGGAAGGTGCTGTGGACAACAAAGTGTGAGCAATCCTAGTGTCTGTCCTGTCTATAACCACTCTGCAATGTGATCTTATCACAGACATGTTTATTCCAGCCAGACCAACAGGTCAGGAGCTTTAACCCCTTCTGAGCTGTCAGTATGGCTGAGGTCAGTGATATCAGCAGCAGTCACTGATGTCATCTGTAAATATGTGCGCTCTCCTTTCTGCACACTGTATATAGTGATATATGATGCCCCTAATACAGTGATATGTGATCACCACCTTATACTGTATATAGTGATGTGTGACCCCCTGTATACAGTAATAGTTGACCCCACCACCATACACTGTATATACTGATGTGTGACCCCCCCACCACTGCATACAGAGATCTGTGAACCCCTGTACAGTGACCCCTTTATACTGTATATACAGATGCGTGACCCCCTGTACATTATATATAATGATGTGTGAACTCCTGTACATTATATATAGTGATGTGTGAACTCCTGTACATTATATATAGTGATGTGTGACCCCCTGTACATTATATATAATGATGTGTGAACTCCTGTACATTATATATTAGTGCTGTGTGACCCCCCTGTACATTATATATAGTGCTGTGTGACCCCCTGTGCATTATATATAATGATGTGTGACCCCCTCTACATTATATATTGTGACTTGTGACCCCCCCTGTACGTTATATATAGCTATTTGACTACACTCATTTTCCCTTTTTTCCCAGATGAAGGGTAGTCATATATTCATAGATGATTGATGGGCTGTCAGCTGGGAGCAGGTCGTATGATGATAGACAGGAGGCTCCTCTGTATGTCAGCAGATCGATTTGTGTAGTCCGTGAACCTAAACAGAAATCTATGACAGCTCAGAGCTGCCATAGATTTCTGGCTTCATTTGAGTCAGAAAACTGGTGAAAATGAACATAAATTTCTTGGGGTGCCTGGTCACTCCCTGTCTCTGCCATTGTCACGCCCTTTAAAAAAGAAAAAAAAAGCGCAATTAAAAATTTGCAAACACATAGAGGGAGATTTATTAAAACTGCTGTAAAGGAAAACTGGCTTAGTTGCCCATAGCAACCAATCAGATTCCACCTCATTTTCCAAAGGAGCTTTGAAAAATGAAAGGTGGAATCTGATTGGTTGCTATGGGCAACCAAGCCAGTTTTCCTTTACACCAGTTTTGATAAATCTGTCCCATAGTTTGCAACTTTTTAACACCACTTTTTAGGAACAAGGGAAATGATAACTCCCCCCCTCATTCTGTTTTTGGCTTACATCCAATGGCACAACTAGAAATGACTGGGCCCCACAGCAAATTTATGAAAAGGGTAACACCCCCACCCCCACCCCCTCCTTTACTGTTGGGACTGGGGCGTTCTTTCTATTGCTATGTCTGTACAACAGTTATTCACTGATAACTGGGTTATTGATATTATCTAAGGGGCTCTTGTCTCTATGGGAACACAGGTGGGCGGGGAGGTCATGTGACTGCTTCTCTAGACATGCTTGCTGCAGTGCATGCTGGGATTGTTACTTTCACTTTGCAGCTGCTCCTCCCACACAGCCTGTCTGAGGGAGCTCCTCCAGGGAAGTGTGTCATGGTGAACAGGTTAGATAAATGACATACAGCCAGTACATGTCACCTGAGAAATACTTCATAGTGTTGGCTATTGTCTGGGGGAATTTTGGATTTTTGATACTTAGGGTGGCCAACCCCCTTAAGTTCACTACAATAAATTAGGTCTGACGCTAATATTGACACTGTAATACTGACGCACAGTGCTTCGACAGCTAACAAAAGGTATTAAAAAGCAAGTGTTTGGACTGCCACAACATGCACTGAGCATTTATTTTGTCCACTACTTTATTGATGTTGCCTCCATTTCTTTGCACACACAGGGATTAGCTATGGTGCACACTTTTACTGACACTGCGGCTGATTACTTGAATCTTGGTAAGTCCATGGCGATAAAGTAGGCCTAATGCTTTTATTGACCTGCAATACTGACTCACAGTAATTCGACTGCTAACAGAAGGGATTACCTATGAATCTGGATGCCCTGCACAGTGTGTAGATGGTGATAAATTACAACTGCCTGTAATACTGACTGCACAGTACCTACAGAATGGATTAACTATTAAGGTGGGTGCACTAGAATGTAATGCACATGGCGATACACTCCCCCTGCACTCTTCCTACAGTTTACATTCCAAACCTTCACACTGAGATTGGGCCACCAAGTTGGATGACTAGGATTAGGCACAAAATGTGTGACAATTATGTGAATATCGTGAGTATGTAAACAAAAAAAAAAATTCACATAATTGTCACACATTTTGTTTTCACACATTTCTCACTTTGTTTATTCACACTTTTTTTGTTTTTTTTTTCACATTTTTATAAAAAAAAATATTTTTTTTTTCTTTTTTACACCCTTTTTTTCACACAAAAAAGTATACCTCTTTTAATGTGTTCTTCACATTACTCACATTTTATATATTTTATACATAAAATATATTTCATATATTTATACACATTAATGGTTTTCACAGTGCATTTATGTATAGAATCATGTGTCATACACTTCACATATTATGGTTGTTTCACTAACATATAATTGAGTAAATATAGCATGCATTAGGATAAGAGATAGGGCTAATATGAATCTAGCGATTATAATAGAACACTCTGTGGCAGCGATGTGTAAAGCCGGCCGGCTATTCCGCTTCGTTGTGTCCCATTGTGGTACGCAACGGCGGTTACGTGATTTCGCGTCGTCTCGCATATCGTGAGATTTCGAGCGGTGGAGGGGAAATTGTTCCATTCTTTTTCGATAGAGGGGGAATTAGATTTTTCTATAATTGGCAATACATGTTTATATGTAGGATGTATAGTGATATATATAACTAGGGGCACTGATGTTTTTCTTTGATGAAATTCAGTGGATGAGATACTTCTGGCTCTACAGGAAATGACCTCATGCATTCCACTTGTGAGTGCATATTGAATGAATACACACAGGTGGACTAGCTGTGGTTTAAACATGGGGGATATAAATAGGATTGAATTCCATGCAGTATCAGACTCCCTGAGGAAGCAACAGTGCGAAATGTACGTTGGGGTGACGTGGTGCGGACTCACTGGTTGGTAATTATAACTTTGGTCATTTTCAGTGTCTATGGGTCACATTGTATGTACGCTTATATTGTATTTTTATGTACCTGGAATGTGGCTTGACAATATGTTATGTATGTAATTCTCTTTATACCAGTGTATCTGCTGTTTTTTTATGCTATTCCCGCCATCATGACAAATTGTGGTTTTATATGTATTTGTGATTATCGTGACTAATAAAGATTGTATACTTTTTTAGTAAAATTTGGGTGTTGAGACCTTCTTTATGATTTTGTAGGTTATATACATTTGCTTGCTCAACACATCATTTAGGTGTTACATATATAACTATGTATATGTTTAATTGTATGCTATGTTCCTTTAGTTTACTGATTTCCTTCTTGCTTTTGTATATCATTGTGCCTACCTTGCAATGTAACTTTATTGGGTTACAAATAATAAAACATTACAGTCAATCAATTTCATGTTAATGCTGAGATTCAAAAAAATGGCTATGAAATTTTCCATCATATCAGTTATGAGCACTGGGTTACTGGAGTAAAAAAAAAAATGTCCAGCTAATGGAGCTGCAAGATTTACTTCAGAAGTCCTGCTGTATACAGTGCCTTGAAAAAGTATTCATACCCCTTGAACATTTCCATATTTTTCACGTTACACCCAAAAATGTAAATTTATTTTATTAGGATTTTATGTAACAGACCAACACAAACTACCAAGTATTTGTCATGTGAACAGAAAATGATACATGGTTTTCATTTTTTTTTATAAAAATAAAATCTGAAAAGTGTGGTATACATTTGTATTCAGTCCCCCGTACTCTTATAAACCTAAATAAGATCCAGTGTGACCAATGGCTGTCAGAAGTTGCCTAATCAGTAAATAGAGTCTACCTCTGTGTAATTTATACTCACTATAAATACAGCTGTTCTGTGAAGACCTCAGAAGTCTGTTAGAGAACATTAGTAATCAAGTAGCATTTTCATCATGAAAACCAAAGAACATACATAAAATTGTGGAGAAGTGTTAAGCAAGGTTAAGCTATAGAAAATAGCAATGAACATCTCATAAAGACCTGAGAAAGGGGGAGTGTCCCCCAAAACATCACTGTCGAGTCTTGGCACACTGCTTTTCTACCTTTCATGTGGACTTGCTTTCAGAAATGGACTATCTGAATGGATTAGTGTATGGCAATAGCATAGCACTTTTTCGTCTATGCACTTTATGTGGACTTGAATATTGATTTTAAGATGCAATGAATTGAAATACATCTGAAACTGAAAGCTGCCCTTGTCGTTTGCTGTTGAGGTACATTGTGGACTGGCAGAGTCCTGGGACATTGTGGCCGGTGCAGTGCTATTCCCTCTTGAGATATGTTGATTGTTACAACTGCAAACTTACCAATAAATGGCCATTAGAGATGAGCGATTCGTATCGAATCTTGGAAATTTTTAGCTGCAAAGCGAATCCGAATATTAGGTTTTGTACGCATTCGCAAGTTGTCCTATAAATTATACGCTATTGCTACGTATAAGTTACTCTATACACTGGTGTGTATGAATTCAATTCATTAGCAAAATTTTACTGTTAGTTCGTTTATCGTGCGCAAAAGCCCGGGAAGAAAGCGGTCACCTGACCTAGTGGGCAGGGCTTGTTCTGATTCGCTCAGGCTCGTTAAGCCAGTGACACATCACTTCTGCTGTGACTGCTGAGATGAGCAGAAGCACTGTGTGTGAAGTTCTGAGACCCTGAGACCTGTTTTGTGAAAATTGGGGTGTAATTGCTCTGGGAATCCGTATTACACATATCAGGGATACTGCAGGGGAAGTGCAGGGCCAGTTCAGGGCTAGTAATTAATCAGGCAGGAAGGGAGATACAGGGACAAAGACCAACTGCAGGGCCACAGAGTGAATTGAATAATGTCTGGAATGGATAAGCAAAAGGGGTGCAGTTCCAGCCAGACCTCAAGCTAAAAAAAAGGAGAAGGTGGCACAGGGCAGAAGTGCCAAAGGACCTGTCCGGAGCATCTACTAGTAGTATTCGCAATACTTGCCCGTTTTTCCACCAGGCTAACCCACCGAGGCACAAAATTGTAGTGGAGGAGAAAGTAGATGAGGTAGTGGAGTGGATGGCACGCTCATCTCAGTCTCAGCTGGATGATCTGCTGTCATCTATGATACAGTATCCATATGAAGCCAGGGGTCCTCAGAGCGCCTGCTCCACCACTCCTCTCCAGCAAAGCCCTTCATTTTCGTACGCAATTTGTACGCTTATGCGTACGTGTTCAAAGAGGTTGCGTACCTTTTTACCTGAATGTTCGTTATTAGTGCGCAAATGTTCGCTAAAAGCCATATAATTACGTAGATTTTGTACGCAAATTCAATGAATCTAATCGTCGAATATACGAATCTTAGGAAAAGTTTGGCGAATGTTTGGAGAATAAAATTTTGCATGATTCGCTCATCTCTAATGGCCATCCACCTAAACTGACAGCCCAGGCAAGAAGACCACAAATTACAGATGCAGCCAAGAGGCCCATGGTGACTGGAGGAGCTGCAGAGTTCCACAGCTCAGTTGGGAGAATCTGTCCACAAGAAAACTACTAGTCGTGTACTCCACAAATCTGGACTTTATAGAAGAGTAGCAAGATGAAGCCACTTTTGGAAGCATAGCATAAGAAGTGTCATTTGCAGTTTGCCACAAGTCATATAAGGGACACAGCAAACATGTGGAAGAAGATACTCTTGTCAGATCTGGTCACCGGAGAACATAGGTTTCTATGTTTTGCTTGGTATTCTGAGTTTTTGTGTGTTTCTGTTTAGTGCCTACGCCTTGCCTTTAACCATGTTCACACTGTGGGTTGTTTTGGAGCCAACGCCCATCTTCATGTTTGGTTTGTCTACTTAGGGTTAATACTCAGGTGCTGGGCTGAGTGGCTTCTCAGAATCTGGTCCATTCAGAACCTGGGGGTGGGATATCTTCCTGCATAAATACCTACCTTCCTCTCTGCTCCTTGCCGGTTTTTGCAAATCCTTGCTATACCTGCTTGTGCTCTTGTATCGTGTGTATCCTGACTGCTCATTTTTGACCCTTGGCTCGTACCTGACTACTCTACCGTCTCCTGATTTGTACTTACGTTCTCTCTGGTTTTCTGACGCGGCTAGTTGACCATTCTTCTGTGTTTTGTTCGTCTCTGTTTGTTGTCCCTTTTCCCTGCACCTTAAGTAGTGTAATTGCAGTCCTCGTGGTTGTCGCCGTGTCGCCTAGGACACGGAGGCAATTAGGCAGGGACAGGGGTTGGGGAGAGCTCAGGGATCACATCTCCCTTTTCTGTGTACCCCAACCTTGACAACTCTGGTCATATAAGACCAAAGTTGAACTTTTTGGCCTAAATGCAAAATGCTATGTGTGGCAGAAAACTAACACTGCACATCACCCTGAATACACCATTCCCACCATGAAACATGGTGGTGGAGGCATCATGCTGTGGGGATACTTATCTTCAGCAGGGACAGGAAAGCTGGTCAGAGTTGATGTGAAGATGGACTGAGCTAAATACAGGGCAATCCTGGAGGAAAATCTGTTAGAGGCTGTGAAAGACTTGAGACTGGAGCGGAGGCTCACCTTCCAGCAGGAAAACGACCCTAAACATACAGCCAGAGCTACAATGAAATTGTTTAGATCAAAGCATATACATGTGTTAGAATGGTCAAAGTCCAGACCTAAATCCATTTGAGAATCTGTAGCAAGACTTTAAAGTTGCTGTTCACAGATGCTCGCAACACTATCTGACTGAGCTTGAGCTATTTTGAGAAGAAGAATTGGCAAAAATGTCAGCCTCAGATATGCAGTGTAGAGACATACCAAAAAGACTTGCAACGAGAGCTA